>PITA01004961.1:0-116667 GCA_004023965.1 Spilogale gracilis | reverse complement strand
TTTTTTTTTAAAGATTTTATTTATTTATTTGACAGAGAGAAACACAGCGAGAGAGGGAACACAAGCAGGGGGAGTGAGAGAGGGAGAAGCAGGCTTCCCGCCGAGCAGGGAGCCCGATGTGGGGCTCGATCCCAGGTCTCCGGGATCATGACCTGAGCCGAAGGCAGTCGCTTAACCAACTGAGCCACTCAGGCGCCCCGGCATCTGGAATATCTTGACTAATATAAAAATGTTAGGAAAAACCACCTGATTGATCCCAGCTTCTATTTTACTGATAAACAATTAACAAAAATTTCCCCATAGATCTTGATTTGTTTTATCACATCCAGCCTACTTTTAGTAATTTCTTATTATTCTAGGGCATTATTTATTTATCTGAATGTATAAAATTGACATGAGATCAGTATCATGATTTGTTTAATTCTTTAATCTCTCCCGCTCTGGTGAATATATCTGTTTTATTACTTCTAATGTCACATTTTTCTTTCCTTTCTTTTTATTTTGATCACACATGTCAAGGGAATTTTTATTATTGGTATTTTATAGAGAAACAGACCTCGTCAGTCCATATGCTTGTTTGCTTTCTACTTCACAATTAAAAAAAAATTTTTTTTACTTTAAATTTATTTTATTTTTTCAGTGTTCCAAGATTCATTGCTACTTCACAATTTTTTAAGTGTCATCTGTATTAATTTATTTTAGCTACATTTATTTTGTCTTGTTTTTGGTAATTAAATTAAATGTTTAGTTAATTTATTTCCAATTATATTTTAGTTACGGAAACAAAGTTGTAATTTTCTCAGTGTAACTAAAACATGGATTATTTTTAGTTTTATATTGTCTACAGAATTTCATATTTTCTTATCCAGAATAATTAAAATGTCAGTTTCACAACTATTTCCAATAGCAAAAACATTATTTTCTAATTATTTTTCAAAATTTCAGCTTGTTCATAGTGTGAGGCAAAGTTGACATAATAGTATATACAAGGAAGTTGACTTGGGGCTGATATATCATATCGTAAGGCCGCTGCCTAAAGTGATTTATCACATACTGATTATTAAAGTGGAGTAACAAAGATAATAACAAGAAAATAATAAATTTAACTTGGAGTCAGCTGAAGAAAAACACAAATGTGTATTTTTATATGCAAATGTAAAGTCATTGATGTTAGCTTATAAATTGAAGTAAAAGAAAGATAACTCACTCGTATGTTTTATTTAGCCAAGAAAGTCTTTCTTCAAAGAACATAGGTGTTGAATATATAAATAGTAGAAGTGACGAAAGCAGAGCTACCATGGGTGGGCTCAGCTGAAATGAGGAGGGATGCGCATGCTAGGTTCTCCCTTTGTCCTCCTGAGGAGAGAGCAGCTCTTGAAAGGGTTCTGATTAGCAACACGCAGAAAACACTCTTATATTTGAAAAATCACATAAAGGGATAAACAATGAAAATTTAGTTCCATTTCAGTTTCTTTGTTATACTTCTCTGAAGGATCATAATTATTTTCATTTGACATTGTAATAATTCTAATTATACCTAAAAATCTGAATACTCAAGAATGTAAGCTTCTCTATAAAATGAGGAAATGGAAGCCCTAGTGAGGTTTATTTAGACAAAGATCAGAGCACTGCTGATGGCCAGAGTAAAATTAGTAGCCAGACTCTTGATACCTCTTTTCTTTTCTATATAAACTTCATTAATTCCTGATAATTTATTCAAGTCTGGATTCCACACGAAGGTGGCTAAATTTAGTTGTCTTGTGGCTTTCTTATTCCATATATGATGTAATTTTAAATCTTGAATGTAACAATTCAAATCAAAATAGGTCAGAATGTGTCTGTGTTTTTTTTTTTTTTCCCCTCAGTCTTTCTGTGGAGTTATGAAGTATATTTTGAGTAGGGACATCTAAGAGAGCAAGATGTTGATTTTTAATAAAAGTATCTTCCTTAAATATGTATACTTCATATATCATAATATCATTTTTTATAGCCTCGTCCATGTCTCTCATGTTTGTGCATAATGCAATTCCATTTAAGCTTTTATCCTCCAACACACACACACACACACACACACACACACACACACACAGTGATCTTTATTCTATTGTAGATATGTAAAATAAGAGTTGCTTATTTTAACTAAAAATAAAGAATATTTAGATTTATCAATATGCTGAAAAGTATGCCCTCCAAAATAGGATGATGTTTAAAGGAAAATTGTTTTAGTGTTAACATGGCATTAAAACTCATTCAAGCGGCCACAATTAGCAGTCTTAACAAACACTGCATGATTAATTCTCGTAAGTAATGGGAGAAGCAAAACAGATGGCCCAGTCACTTTTTATGTCATTCCTCTAGTTTGAAAATTGTCCAATGTCAGCTATAATAAAAACTTGAGATACAAGCTGAAAATGCATCTATCTTTCATCTGATTTTTCTTTCCAAATTAAATGTGGATAATTTGTTTCACTGTGTTCAAAAATAATATCAATAAATTTGGTTAAGAACTTTGGCTCCAATAATGCAAGTATAACAGTATTAAATATATGGCCAATAAAAATCCAAGGGGGCATATAATATGGAAAATCTAAATTTTCCTTGTCCTTGATGGACT
Organism: Spilogale gracilis; assembly: GCA_004023965.1. Taxonomy (NCBI): domain Eukaryota; kingdom Metazoa; phylum Chordata; class Mammalia; order Carnivora; family Mephitidae; genus Spilogale; species Spilogale gracilis. Next base: position 114,053 of record PITA01004961.1, on the reverse strand, counting down.
TCTTATGAGGAACAAGATGTCACCACTCTTCTCATCTCTCTTTCGAACAACTGAACATTAAAAACAAGAAGAGAGAGTGTTTACATCTGACTTTGGAGGTCAGAGTTCTAGAAGCAGGCTTTGATCTGTGCACCACCCCCATACAGGGTAAACAGGCATTAAAGAAGTAGAACAGTTATAGGATTCTAAAACAGTTACCTTTGTAGGTAACGATTACTAAGACATTGGCTGTAGCAAATGTTTACTAAGTATTTCTTGAGCTTTAACTTCTTACCATAGCCGTAGCTTCTGTGAAGTGTCTCACGTGACTATTTGTAGCTTCATGATGCCAAGGTTTTGGGAGGAACCTGGAAGGAAATTTCATTGGAATGACTATCCTCTATATCTCAATAAATAACCCGTTCTTCTCACTGCCTCCTTTCTGAGCTCATCTGTTGTCTTTCCAAACACTAGTGGTCCTGAAAATCACAATGCTGCTTCTTTTTGCTCACCTTCTAAGAAGTTAAAGCATTTTCTTTCCCATGGTAGTATCAACTAAGTTTAAGACAGATCTTTAGGAGTCTCTTTATCAAAATACTTGAGGAGGGTTGGGACAGTGCCACAGAATCTCTGTGGCAGAACCTGAAATTCAGAGACCCTCCAGGCTGCAGGCACTTACCTCAAGGTGTGATGAGCCCCAACAGCCAATAGAGGCTCTGCTGAGAAAGGCCACCCTTCTGTCTTCAAACTGTTTCCAACCTCACCAATCTACTATGTCCAGAGGAAAAGGTAATAATGACATAGAAGACCACATATAAGAGTCCTCATACTTTCTCCTCTTAGTAAGGAACACGTTTTTCATTGAAACAGCCACTCAATCAGACTATAAAATGTGATACTATTGAAATGAATTTATTCACTATTTAACTTTACCCCAATAGTCTTTACATTTGTATCTCAAGAGAACCTCTACGAAGTGGACAATTTGCTATAAGTATATTAAAGATATAGATTTATTTATTTTAAGGTTTATTTATTAGAGAGAGAGAGAGTGCACACAGCAGGGGGAGGGGCAGAGGGAGAGAGAATCTTAAGCAGACTCTGCACTGAGCACAGAGTCCAACATAGGGCTCGATCTCACCACCCTGAGATCATGACCTGAGCTGAAACCTACAGTCAGACACTTAACCAACTGAGCTACCCAAGAGCCCCTAGGTATATTAAGAATATTTAATTCAGGGAATTATTAAACTCATCAGATATATGTCTAGAAGATGCATGTGTACATACATGTGAAATAGCATATATAAAAGGAAGAGATTTATTTATGTTGTGTTTTTGAGTGACACATTTGGAAACAAAAAGTCCAATGTCATAATGTGCCATGATCATAGGTTTCTCACAATATTTATTGAAACCATTTTATTTAGGTTGATTTAACATTCATGAGTCTACAGAGAAAAAAATGCAGTTCTATTTAAAGATCTTCCTTAAGATACCGAAATACAACAAACCATAGGCAACATTCGGCACTATGTTAATGACACATAGTTTCACAGTTAGTAATCTTTCTCTACTTAAGAGGATGCTTATGTTTCATATGTACCTCTAGTAATTACAGCATATCTTTCACCAAGATTTCTTCAACTCAACAAGAATCAAAACTGTTCAACAAAGTCAGTATATGTTTCTTACTTTTTTCTTTAATCGTTTCTTCAATGATTATAAAATATCTTTGAAGACTTCAAGACTAAAGATAAATTTTAATATTTATTTGATATTCATCTCATTCATGGCCAGGCTATTCAAAATGCCCAAAGTGGGTCATTTTGGTGCATTGTTCATTGTCAAAGTTCCAAACACAAAAATGACTTTTGATGTACTAAACCACATGCTGTTTCTGGCCACCTGTTACTTCTATTAGTCCAAGTATTCACTGATGTTGTTTTCATAGTTAATATACTTTCATGGAAATGAACACATTTATAATAAAACAGTCAGGAGGATTGCCACCTGACATCTCGAACACTGCTCTCTTTCAAAAAGAACATGCTTGTGATTACTAGCAAAAAAAAAATTAAAGCACACTAATTGTGCTTTTTTTGATTGAGGAAGAGGGGCAAGAAGCATCTCTATCATTTCTTTCTTAGTGATCTTAATGCCTATGACCGCAAAAGAAAAATGACAATTTCACCAATGACCTGTAGTCATTCCACTCAGATTCTCTACATGTCTGAAGAGATAAATAGTGTCTGTGGTTCAGACTGTCCCAGTGTTTTCACAGGAAGTAAGGATATCTTTACAGAAATATATAAAAGCCACGATAAAATAGGAATCAAAGACTGAGAGTCAATCAAGTGTCAAATCTGAAAGGAGTTTTCACAGTGTACAAGCTAAAAGTGAGGGTGACATAAATTGTTGACTTATATATACTGTGTATGAAATTTTAAAATAAAATAAAAGCAACCTGAAATTAGGTCATCACTCCTTACTTGCTTGAAAACCTCTGCAATGATCTCTAGATTGCAAGAACATGTTTTGAAGGTGGTCAGAATATTGTTTTGAAAAGGCAGCAATGAGAAAGGTAAAAAACCCTAGCTTTAGAAAAAAGAAAATATGTAGTGTGTAATGAAAATGAGGGTTATAGACACTTAAGGAGAAGTATCATGCAGAAAATTGAAGAGCTCTGTGAGGCATAGATTTGAGGAAATTCTCTCAGAATTCAGGCAAAGAGGTAGAAGTGATTTGAGAGATAATCTGATACAATGTTAGGATGGACACCCTTCAGAGAAGCAAGGAATTCAATTGTTCCCCCAAAATGAATTGAAACATTGGCTATAGAGTCAACAATTACAGAAAACTCTTCTAAACTGAATACAGGCGTAAGTAAGGCAGATTGCCCTAGGCAAAATCAATAAAAGAGCCCTAGACCTCAGAAGGTCATGAGGATTTTATTTAAGCCAGGAAGTCTTATATTTGGGCTTCGTGTTTATTTTTATTCGAGTTTTATTATTATCATATGGTGAGAGGATTCTTACATGAGTATTTTCTCTCAATTTCTTGGCTTGCATTTTGTCACAATATGACGATTTCCCCCTGGTGTACAACAATGTAACCGTTATGAGCACACCCATATCCATAAAGTTCTTTGTCTCCAGGACAGCCTTTCCTCAGGGATGTGCAGGACCAGTTTTCTAATAAGTTTTTACTGTATCACTTCTAAGGCTAACTAATAATAGGTTTGCTTTACTAAAATTGTCAAATCCTGTTAGTCCCATAGAAACCCACTTTGAGAAACCGAATTTTGCATCAGTCAGGCGATGCAAGGGGTACCTGGCTCACTTGGCTAAATGTCCAACCTTTGGTTCCCTTCAGGTCATGTTCACATGGGTCCTGAGATCTAGCCCGGAGTCTTGAACTCCGAGGTCGGTGGGGAGTCTGACTGAAGATTCTCTTCCTCTGCCCCTCCCCACTCTCTCTCAAACTCAAATAAATAAATAAATCTTAAAAATAAAATAAATAACTCTATTAATGTAAGTGACTTAAAACAACAGTAGGCTTTTTTCGCATTGGAGGCACCTATCGTTCTCTTTTACTATGGCCCATCTCTCCAGAATCCAAGCTGTTGGGGAAGCCACTATGTAGAGCTGGCAAATTGGTAAAGAGTGAATTGATACTTAGAGCTTCCATCCAGAAGGGACACACATCACTTCTATTCAACACATTACTGATCACTGCAAATCAGATGGTCACACTCGGTTTCAGGGGAGCAAAGAATTGCAACCCTACCATGTGCCCAGAAGGAAAACTGAAATAGTTGATGGACAGAACTAATGGCTACCACATGCTCCCAGCTTAATTTAAGCAGTTAAATTCTCTGCGGCTCCTAAAGTGGGTGTGCTGATAAAAACCACTAAAGGATCCAGGCATTTGGAATTAAGGATGCCAGATTCCCTCTCCAAAACACCTTCTCTTGGCCTGCTGCTCCCAAAATTGATGATGGCTCTTATTAAAAAATCACGTCCAACTGGAACACGGATTGGGTGAGGTGCAGTAGGGAATACTGCAGTGAAAATCAGGAGAAATTTGAACAACTTTGCCACCTCAGACCATATCTTACTCACATGCTAAAGCTAAATCCCTTAAACAGAAGTAGAAAGAAATAGTACTCAGGCTTGGAGTATTTGGGAGGGAAAGGGAGGGGGCATGCGGGTGTGACCCTGTTTAAAGAGCATGACTCAGTAAAATTTCTGGGATTAATTACAAGGAACAGATTCAAATAGAATAGTTGGGAAGCTAACATGATCAAACCTGGTTAACAGAGCTTGATCATGGCATAGCTGCTAAAAAAAAAAAAAAAAAAAAAAAAAAAATCCAAAGTCCCCCAAAACTGCACTATTAGAAGCTGCTGTTTCAGGCCCTAGAGTGTTCTGCTGAACTTGCTCCCAGTGTGCCTCTTGTGAGTAGTACTCAGGAAACTTGAGAGAAATCTCTTCAGCGGGAAGAACAGTGGCTGAGGGATTGGCTAGCCAGGATTCACTTCATAGTTTCAACAAACATCTGCTTACTTATAAAAAATGCATTCCAGATGAATTAAAGAGCTAAAGTTTTTTTATGAATTTATAAATATTGCAGAAAATTTGTTGGTCAAAAATTGAGAAAAGTATATATGGTTGGGCACCTGAGGGGCTCAGTCATTAAAGGCCTGCCTTTGGCTCATGGTCATAATCCCAGAGTCCCAGGATAGAGCGCCGCACAGGGCTTCATGCTCAGTGGGAAGCCTGCTTCTCCCTCTCTCACTCCCCCTGCTTGTGTTCCCTCTCTGGCCGTGTTTCTCTCTGTCAAATACATAAAATCTTTAAACTATATCTTGGATGGGGAAGAACACTTAAAAAAAGGCAACTAGTTTTATAGTACCTTCAAAAACTAGTAAGTTTGAGGGGCACCTAGGTGGCTCAGTAGGTTAAACATCTGATTCTTGATTTCAGCTCAGGTCATGATTTCGGGGTCGTGAGATTGAGCCCTATGTAGGGCTCCACACTGAATGTGGAGCTTGCTTGGGATTGTCCCACTATCTCTCCCTCTGCTCCTCCCCATCCCCACTCCCTTAAAAATTTTTTTTTCAATAGAAACTGTTCCCTATCCCTCTCTCTCTCAAAAAAAACCAAACCAAAACAAAACAAAAAACAATAGAAACTAGTAAGTTTTGACTACCAAAAAATGAGAAAGATAGCAAAATGTAAATGAAACACACAAATGGAGGGAGGGACTTCAAGTGTTATAACAGTCTGTCACTGAAGTATGAAAAGTTTTTATAGTTTCAATAAAAAGTCATAAATCACCTAATAGAAAAAATAGGGGGAGGAGGCAGAATACTTGAATTCAAAATTTCTAAAAATCATTCCAAAAGTCAATAAGAGCTTCTTCCCAGGTAGCTACTTTTTTTTTCATTCTGTGTGTTTGGTCTCCTTGCTGTTTCGCTTCTAACTGTTGAATTACCCAGGGGCCTTATCCTGGGTTTTTCTCTATCAACAGATGCTCCCTATTTGACTTCATTCAATTGTAAAGGCTTTAATCCCCATATGTCCATGAATCCGTATCTGATCTCTCCCTCCAAATGTCAGGTATTTATATCAAACTTCTGATTTTAGCACTCCACAGATATATTCCAAAGAAGCATGCATAAGAATCTGGGCTAAGAATGGTTAAGCTTTATAAACTAACACCAACCTGATGTTTAGACAGATGAAGGATAGCCTAATGAAGAATATGGATCATGTGGTTAAAATACAAAGAAAAACTTGGCAAGGACTGGCTTTGGTATTTGACTTCTCACTGTGCACTAGCAACCCATAATTGTTATCAGATTCTGTTTTATGTTGCGTGGATATGGTCCAGAACTGTGAAAAATATCTTCTCTTATAGGAATGTGAGGGCAATCTGACTCCATCTATCACCTGGTCAACTGCCCTGGGGTAAACTAGATTGTTAGGCAGGTGACCCTCTCCTTTCTTACTTATCTCAAAACTATGTGCTTGGTCACAAAACAAAAGAACTTCCCTAATGTGGAGCAAAAGAGTAGCCATGACCCCTCCTAGCCCCCATATTTCTCCCAGTCTAATAAATATCACTTAACCATGAAACCCAAGTCCATATCTTTACTCTGTGAAAACAGCTGCTGAGATAGTCAAGTAGCCATAATTTCTGAATCAGTGTACATTCAGCCAAAAGTTCAAGGTAAATGGTACCGAGATTTTTATTTGAACTTTTGTTTAATAGTGTTCCTGTCGTTTTTATGGAATATACTTTAATTTCATTGCTTTATTATACAGTAAAATTGGGGGTTTTAAATACACTATACCCTTCAGCTGTATTTTTTTAATAATTCAGTGAATTTATATTTAACATGGCAATTATAATTTTTTACTGCCTGAAAAATTTTTATCTTTGCCTCTGAGCTCTTTCCCTGGCTCTCCACAACTGTGGAGTAAGTATATTCATCTAGATGTCATACACAAAATTAACAATAATGATTTCTTCCTCGTCAAACCAAACCTCTCTCTTTTCTGGATTCTTTCTCTCAGATAATGTGCAAAGTAACTGAAGGTAAATAACATACTTGATACCAGTTTCTCTCTTTTAATCAGTTGGTCACCAAAATTTATCAGTTCTACTATCTCCATTATTTTTCTATTTTCCATTTCTTTTCTCTGCTATTAGCTGATTTCAGACCCCTATAACTTATTAGTTAGTCTAGGACAATGAGTCTTTGCAAAATGTAGGTGTAATTGGAAGAAACTGGCATTTGAACCAAAGATTTTAAAAATACTGAGGTTAAAGTCATACCTATATAATAAAGGTCAAGGATTTTGGATTTTAGTCTCCACACAATAGGAATGATGTTACAAAGCAGTTTTAAAATGTTAACCTAGAAATATATAGATGTATTGGTAAAAAAGCATACTGTAGTCTGAGAAAGAATGGAAGGGTTATTCTAATAATTATGGCATGACTTGATAAGGATCTAGCCATTGTAGTTTTGGAGGGGAAATTTAAGGAAGAGGATGGATTAATAAATTACTGACAGAAACTTGAAAGATTGGCTAGCAAATTATTTTAGTTGTCTAATTGTTTTATTTAAATATCAGCATAAAATAAAAGACTTCATTTTTGCTTCCCATGTAAATAAGACTTACTGATTAAAGAACCAGCATTATAGTTCACATTTCCCAATTTCAGACATAAAGTCAATGCCACATTGCCCATCAAAAGCAAACTATCTGTGATGTTCAAAGGTTTAGTTTTGTTTGAAAACACACCAATGCTTTGAATTCTATAAACCTCTTCAAACAAACAAACAAAAAAGAACATACATGTCTCTTCCACATTTATCATTTTGTCCAGCAGAGTTTTGTTTGGAAAATGTCTGTGATATCCAAAAACAAAGTTCCAGATGGAGGAGGTGAAAATAGACATATGTTCCAGCTGTTTTTAATCTCTCATTTTTTTGGCTGTAGTTAAAATGAAACACACCCTTTAAAATAATTGTCACTTCAAATGTAAGGGGTTCATATAGTGACCACTCATAGACTTCTGGATCTTCTAATAAGAATTGTACCTTGCTTGTACATTCTTGTGGGGTACAGTGCACACATCTGTGGGCATGCATGCGTGTGTGAGTATGTGTGTATAAAACCCTCTGACTCTTGGCTTCAGCTCAGGATGTGATGTCAAGGTCGTGAGATCAGGCTCCGCACAGAGTCTGCTTGAGATTCTCTCCCCCCTGCCCCTTCATGCTCCTGTTCTCTCTCTCTTTAAAATAAAAAAACAAATCTTAAAAACAAAATTCCCTTGTGTACTATTACATCGAGTTACCTGCTATAGGTGACTTTTCCTTAGCTTTGGCAGATTTCTGATTTCTGGTACTTTGGAGTGATCAAAACTAAGTCAGGAATTTCCTTAGCTTTGGCAGATTTCTGATTTCTGGTACTTTGGAGTGATCAAAACTAAGTCAGGAATGGTTTTTATGGAATTCCACCTTAGCAAGTCTTACTTGACCAGTATCTCCAGGCATCTCAACGTCAGCGTATCCCTGTGGTCAGCGAACCGTTCTGTACGTCCACTGTATTGATCGCAACATCAAGGCTGTGAAACTTTATTATGGTTTTGCAAGATGTTACCATTGAAAGAAACTGAGTAAATGGTACATCAGATCTCTCTGTACTAACCCCATGGGACCCTGTTTCACTGGGCATCCTGGATACAGTGTTAAGAACAGAAGATTGAGGATGGGCAAGGGAGAATCAATGATGAAACTTTTCTAGGAACTCAAACAAGAGATGGGCTCCAGTGTGGACCAGACAGGTGGCTTTGGAAGGAGGGGTTAGTCCTATTCTGAGTTTTCTTAGAGCTGCATATGAATCTATAATTATTTCAAAGTAACAAATATATAAAAAAAATCAATTCAATTCTTATGCTCTTCCCCAAGAGAATAAACTTGTTTTATCTTTCATATCTGCTGATGACACCAGCATGTACCTGATGAGAACATAGGTATCAACTTTGTAAGAAAAGGAACATAAAAAATTGTCAGCAAACCACCAGAAACCAGGTGGGAGGCAGAGACAGATTCTCAAAGCCTTACTTCCTTTTCCCCCTAAAGAATCAGTATTTTGCTAAAGAATTAGTAAGTTTATCTGTATGGCCAATACTGTAAAATGAAAGCATTAAATATCATAGTTATGGTGTTATCTTGAGGATAGCAGTTGCACAAATATTTTCTTTTGTTTTTGTCTTACCACCACTTTATTGTGGAAGAAAGTCTCTCCAGGGGTGGGCATTATCACATCCTGATTTTGAAACATCTGTAGTTCTAGGGAAATGTGTGATTACCTCTGGAGGAATGTTTTTTCATTAAAAGATGAAGTTAAGTGGATGGGGTGCTTTCTCCAAACCTTCCCCTCTCTCATGGGGCTTAGAATTTTTTCCATCTATTCTACCTACTTCACATCCACACACACACACACACACACACACACACACGTGCACACACAGGTTGTTATTTTTTTTAATGCATTAAATTTTTTTTCTAGGTGACTTTGATGTTTGTATACCAACTTGCATGAAAAACAGTAAATATTTTCTTTGTAGATAGGAAAACAAAATTAAAAACAAAAACAAAACAAAACAAAAAAAAAAAAGGAAAGAAGAAAAGAGGTAGCTCAAAAAGGGAAATGGGCATTTCAAGGTCCAGAACCCCTGGTTAAATTCTGGAAAATTTAATTTGTTAAGCTGATGACTTCTACATCTTTAACACTGTATTTGCAGGCAACATAGTCCTCATTTACAAATTTTACTTCTATCTATTTATGCTGTCATTTACAAATTGGCCCATCTTGAATTGGGCTCCCTATACCAAAGGGCTCCAGAATCTGCTCAGATTGCAATAAAATAGTCATTCCCTCTTCTGCCCCCAGAGAATCATTCCTTGTGGAGGCTTTAACAAGCTCCTCTCATACTTCTCATATTTCCTAAAATTTCTGGACCACCCATAGATTTTGGGTGGAGAGCTATCCTTCTCAGTTCCATGAGCGTGGCAGTTGGAGACCGCATACTGAGCTCTTCTGAGACAGAGCTTCTCCGAGGCCCTGAGCCTGGGAAGCTCCATATCTTTCTCAGGGTCATGGAGGCAGCATTCTACCAGTTCAGCAGGGATACCACGGCCTCTTTGTTAAGAAAGAAATGTTACCTCCAAGACAGAGTAAAGTCTAGACCCTTTGGAGTATTCCACCAACAGGAGGGGGTGTCTCTTCTGGCCTCAGCCCCTCGCAGTTGATAGGTGCTGGAGCATGTTATTCCTCTCTCGAGCCTCAACTAGGTATGAAACCCTTCAGGATGGAATGAGTGAACAGCAAAGAGAGTATGTACCCTGTACGGACTGCATCAAAATTAACCATAGTGGCGTTTACTTGAGAGCTACTCCTTTTAATTCCTTAATCTGACATCCTTTGTAAAGACTGCCATCCAGGCAGCCGTCTTACCCTGGCCAACAATTGGCCCCACCTGGGCATGTTTATGGATGCTTGGCCATTGCCAGTGGCTTCACCAATGATAGCAACAGCAGTTACTTGGTCCAAGTTTCTCACTTTGGCACATGTAACTATGGGAATCTCTTGTCTCACAGAGGTGCAAAATCTAAGCCTCCCTTTATCCACTTTGGAGCTCCAGACATTATTAAAAGTGACTATTTCACTTCTAAAAGTACACCATGCTGGGCGCCTGGGTGGCTCAGTGGGTTAAAGCCTCTGCCTTCAGCTCAGGTCATGATCTCAGGGTCCTGGGATCGAGTCCCACATTGGGCTCTCTGCCCAGCAGGGAGCCTGCTTCCTCCTCTCTCTCTCTGCCTGCCTCTCTGCCTACTTGTGATCTCTCTCTGTGTCAAATGAATAAATAAAAAAAAAATCTTTAAGCAAAAAAAATTTTAAAAAATAAAAATAAAAATACACCATGCTGGGCTCCTGACTAAGGTAGTCGGTGGAAGTTACCGGTCTCAGGCTGCAGGCTTCACAGAACGTTATATGGCCTACTTTGGCAAAATAAAATTTAATTAAGTGCAACACGGTGTATTTCCATCATCAGTCAGCTATCAGGGGTGGATTATAATAAAGAGTCTGATGCCATTTTTTTATGTTTGTCAAACTTTCAGGCCCCACCCTTGCGCCCCGATTTTGGCTGGCTAATAAGAAAGCCCAGGTGTTCCCTCATTTGTTACCAGCAGGAATTTCCAACGGTGCTAGTTCCAGCCCACAGGTGGGAATCCTCGTCTCAGCCCCACTCTCTGATCACAAGAAAAGCGGAGCCAGTCTCGGTTTCTTTCTTTCAAGCCATTTTCAGATCTGCTTGGGGGCCTGCCTTATGTCCACCGGAGAAACCCTCGTTGTGTGAGTCATAAGCCTTTTCACCTCTCAGGCATTGTGTGGGACCATCAGTCTTGACATCCAAAGCAAATTTTTCATAGGACAACGCAGAGCATACTTTCTCCTAAACGTCAGTTAATACCTCAACAAACAGTGAGCTCCATGAAACTAGGCTTTAGGATTATTTGAGGCGCCCTGATAGAATTTTGCAATTTTCCCTGTGATTTGAGTCTGTTGCAAATTGGAAAATATCTGAATTCTCTATTCCGAAGGGTACTATTAACTAAAAATAGAAGCTCAGCTGTCTTTTCCTTTTCTGTTTCTTTTTTTTTTTTTTTTAAGATTTTATTTATTTGACAGAGAGAAACAGCCAGAGAGGGAACACAAGCAGGGGGAGTGAGAGAGGGAGAAACAGGCTTCCCGCCGAGCAGGGAGCCCAACGTGGGACTCGATTCCGGGTCTCCGGGATCATGACCTGAGCCGAAGGCAGTTGCTTAACCAACTGAGCCACCCAGGCGCCCCTCTGTTTCTTAAATTAACAATTTGTGTGTATAATTTTCATCTGTCAATTCCAGACAAAGTTAGGGGAAAGCCCACACCTTCATAGAACCGTAATTCCTATTTCTTTGCAAGTTGTTTAACTATGCTGCTGCAGAAACAACTAAGTTACTATATTAGGTTTCATCATGAAATAAACTAATATGTTTAAAATTGGAGGTATTCTGAGCTGGGTGTCCCAAACATTCCTAAGCAGTTCTGAGATCGGAATTCGAATGACTCAGATGTTCAGAACTGAACTTTCTTTTCTCAGTCTGGCACATCACTTACTTCTGTTTCAAGGATTTCATTATTATGATGTTTGTTAAATGCATAGAGATTTACAGATGCAGAATTTGATGACAAAACAAGCTAGATGCATATTTATGTAATTTGTATGTTATAATCACATAAATTCCATATTGATATAATCTTGTCCAAGTTGCTGGATACATTTTTAGTGCATTGGGGAAATATGTGGTTTCTTAGCATCTGATCTGATGGACTTTCCTTTCCAGCTGCACTGGAATCTCTTGAGTACAGTTATAAAGAGCTTGGAAAAAGGATATTCATTCCTTTTGAATATATTCAGAGACAATAAAAATTTTTGTTCAACTTTAGCGCAAGAATTTTTACCACCCTTCAAAATTGCAGAAAGTCATGAATTATCTTCAAAATTAATAATTCAGATGTTTTTTTTCTATCTGAAAATGTGGGTTCCCAAGAAATATTTGTATGCTCTATAAAATGAATGCTTTATTAATTGGTCACATTCTTCTGGAAAGATGTCTTATCAGAAACATTCTGCTAGGGCGCCTGGGTGGCTCAGTGGGTTAAAGCCTCTGCCTTCAGCTCAGGTCATATCTCAGGGTCCTGGGATCTAGGCCCACATCAGGCTCTCTGCTCAGCAGGGAACCTGCTTCCTCTGCTCTCTCTGTCTATTGTGGTCTCTCGCTCTCTCTGTCAAATAAATAAATAAATAAACCTTTAAAAAAAAAACATTCTGCTCATTTGCCACTGAGGAAATGTATGCATATTCATGATAAAAGGGAATCCAATCCATGGAAAGAGAAAAATTATAAAAAGCAGCTACATAAAAGCAAAACATTGACAGTAAAGAGCATGCCAGCAGATGATTTTTCTTATTTTGGGGCGAAATATATATTTAACCTTATGGTTTCAGTACACTTATTTTTTCATCCATGAAGCTTTGTTGAACACCGTCATGCTCAGCTCTGCTAAGCACCATAGATATGATGTGAAGTCTTGGCCCTTAAGATGCTCACAGTCAAGTAAGAAAGAAAAACATATTAAGACACAGTGTCATACTAGGAATTTATGTTAATGCCTTAGGAGCATAATTAATTCTGATTAGTCATTGTTTTAAGGTGATGGGATGAGCTCAGCAAAGGGAAGGATCAAAAGTTACACCGAACCATATGAGCTCCTCGACAGATGCAGAAACCAAACCAAACCAAACCATTTGACAAGATCCAACATTTTTTTGTGGTAAGAGAGTTGATAAATTTAGAAGGGAACTCCCTCAACATAAGAAATCCATTTATTAAAACACACACACACACACACACACACACACACAACTAATTTCATACTTAATGGTAAAAGACTGAAAGCTCTTCCCCTAAAACCTGGGACAAGAAAAGGATGCCTACTTTCTCCATTTCTATTCGTTATAGTACTGGAAATTAGAACCAGGACAATTAGACAAGAAAAAAAGAAAGGTACCCAATTTAGAAAGAAGAAGTAAAATTATCTCTGTTCATAGATGACATCTTATAGCTAGGAAACCCGAAAGAATCCATTAAAAAATGTTACATAAATGATATAGTTAAGATGACAATATTAATATAGTTAAGATACTTAATATAGTTAAGATGACAATAATATCAAAGCAATTTATAGCAATCTGTATTAAATTCCAATAATGCTTATGACAGAAATGGAAAAACCGCATCCTAAAATGTGTATGGAACCTTAGGAACACCAAATTGCCAAAACAGTCTTTTTTAAAAATTATTTATTGTTTTTGTTGAGGGGGCTAGGCAAGCAGGGGAGGGACAAAAGAGGGGTACAAACTCCACAGGCAGGGGGAGCAGCAGGCAGAGAGAGAGGCAGGCTCCCTGTTAAGCAAAGAGCCAGACAGATGTGGTACTATCCCAGGACCCTGGAATCATGACCTGGGCTGCAGGCAGACAGACTCGGTTTGGTTTTTTTTTTAAGTTTTTATTTATTTATTTGACAGAGAGAGGTCATAAAGTAGGCAGAGAGGCAGGAGGAAGCAGGCTCCCTGCTGAGCAGAGAGCCTGATGGGGGCGTCGATCCCAGGACCCTGAGATCATGACCTGAGCTGAAGGCAGAGGCTTTAACCCACTGAGCCACCCAGGCAGACAGACTCTTAACTGATTGAGCCACGCACGCATCCTGCCAAAACAGTCTTGAAAAAGAAAACCAGAAATGAAAATTTCACACTTAGTACTTTCAAAACTAACAACAAAACAAAGTGATGAAACATCGTGGCACAAACGTAAGGATAGATCTATGGATCAATGGGACAGAACTTAGTGTCTAGAAATAAAGCCTCACGTTTATGGTGAACCGTTGACAAGGGTGCCAAGACTATTTAATGGAAAAGAGCAGTCTCTTCAGTAGTTGTGCTAGAAAACTGGATATCCACGTGTGAAAGAATGAAGCTTTATTTCACACCATAAATTAAAAAAAAAAAAAGGATTAAAAACCAAAACACAAGACCTAAGACCACAGAACACTTCGAAGAAAACATAAGGAAAAATCTACACGACCTTAGACTCATCAGTGTCATATTTCTGAAATATGTCACCAAAAGCATAGACAACATAGAAAAAATAGACAAGTCTGACTTCATTAAAATTAAAAATTTTTATGCACCAAAGAACATTACCAAGAGACTGAAAAGTCATCTCACAGAAGGGGAGAAAATATTTGCAATTCCTATATCAGGGTTTCATATCCAGAATATATAAATAATCTTGCAAGTCAACAAAATAGCCAAACAACCCAACTTATAAAAAAGGCAAAAGTCTTTGAATACACATTGCTCCAAAGATGACATGCATAGGGCCAAGAAGCACATGAAAAGATGCTCAACCTCAGTAGCCGAATGCCAATCCAAAGCAAAATGAGATACCACTTCATACCTACTTGGATGGTTATATGTATATATTTTTAATGGAAAAGAAGTGTTGGCAAAGACATGGAAAAATTGGAACCCTTGTACATTGCTGGTGGAAATGTACAGTATTAGAACTGCTGTGGAGACAATTTGGCAGTTTTTCGAAACATTAAACATAGAATTACCATGTGACCCAGAAATTCTACTTTTAGGTATGGACTCCAAAGAAGAGAAAGCAGGTGTTCAAACAGGTATTTGTTTGCCAATATTCATAGCAGCATTATTCACAATAACCCAAAGTGGAAACAACCCAAGTGTCCATCAGCTAATGAATGAATAAACATACATCTAATGAGCCTGCATATAATGGTATGTTATTCAGCTTTAAGAAGGAATGAAATTCTAATACGTGTTACAGTATGGAACAAACTTAAGAACAGTGTGCAGTAAATAAGCCAGACACAGAAGAACAAATATTATGATTCCACTTATATGAAATATCTAATGTCACTGAGTGGCACAATTAGCCATGGCTAAAAAAGCAAATTTTACTAACAGATACATATATTATCACGGTGAAAAAAAAAAAAAGGTACAGAAGAGAGGATATCATAAATTATCTTTGGTGTTTCTATTTGCATAAACACTGGAAAGATGTAAGAAAATAGCATAAGTGGCTACTTAGAGTAAACACGCATGTTCAGCTCATACACACTAATTAGGTTATACTGGCGAAAATACAGGAATACTGTGTCCTGATTGGTAAGTGGTCACTCCCCAATTCCCTGACTTTCTTCTACCTCTGCTCTAGTCCTAGAATACCTCATTGTCCCATGATCTAGCAAGTAATGAGTTAACTCTGGCAGGCAGAGCTCTGGCAGGCCACATAGAAGGAATAGAAGGAAGTGGGGTGGTAACCAGGTAGCAGGGAAACTGCACACTCAGCCTTTTGGCATCCTTCTGATTGTTTGAATCATGTAACTGTTGAATCATGTACCTATTTACTGTAATGAAATATAAACAGTTAAAAGGCATACCAGCTCTAAAAGGCAACTGAGACAATCTGAGCAACGTAAATGCACACTTGTAAAACAGTGTCACAAAGAGCAAGAGAGCTCAGGGAAGTACAGGTTTTGAAGAGAGGCTTAATTATGAATTATGGGCGGGGGATCGAGAATAGGCACAGAAGATGAGATGAGACGGGTAAACATGGGCCAGATATGATGAAACATCTGTGTGGCATTAATTAATTTGAGCTATTTCTATTACACTGATAAATCATCATTTTTTTAATCAAGGGAATAACTTGAACAGGTCTGTGTGTTAGAAACAGTTCTGACAGCTGTGTAGGTAACAGAGAAGAGGAAAGAAGCCAGGAGTGAGAGCACTGAGATGATGAGGAAAGTGGTAATAAAATGGAAATAAGAAGTCATGGTCAGAAGATACTCAAGAACAATGATCCAGTGGTCTTGTGGAAAAAGTGGTCTTGTTGAAAAAGTTAGCTTGGGGGTTGTTAATAAAAAAGAGCAGGAATAGGGGTGCCTCGGTGGCTCAGTTGTTAACTGTCTGCCTCAGTCTCTGGTCATAATCCCAGAATCCTGAGATGAGCCCCCCATCAGGCTCCCTGTTTAGGGGGAAGGCTGTTTCTCCCTCTCCCACTCCCCCTGCTTGTGTTCCCTCTCTAGCTGTCTCTCTCTCTGTCAAATAAATAAGATCTTTTGAAAAAAGAAAAGAAAGAAAAGAAAGAGGAACAAATATTGTCTCTTTAGGATTTCTAGCTTAGTTTACAAAGGGGGTGGATTATGACCTTTAATGGCGAATTCTAAATGGGAAATGATTCAGAATTTTGATGATGTGAAATGTGAATATATTGAGATGGCAAAGATGAAGAATGACATAATGTGGGTTTCAAATAAAAAGTTACTATGAAAATGGTAATGTTTTCCATTTTATTTAGGAATGACTAAGAGGAAATATGCTAAGTTCTACAGAACAAAACAGTATCTTTGTACATAAATGAAGGTCTACACTCAAAGAGTATTATTGAAACACGATACAAAAACTATTTTGTGCTGTTTTTTACAAATTTATTTTTGACTGTGATAGCTTAGGTGTTAGAAATGTAGAAAAATGGTCTCCAGATATTGTCACTAATTCTAGGATTTATATTTTTATAGAGAAATAACATTATTTCTTAGGATGCCATCTAACACTTTCCCCAATAAATGTATTTTCAAAATACCATGGTATTCTCTAGGGGGTGATATTGTTTCATCAGGTGGACAAGAAGAGTTCCATAAAAGCTTTATGAACAAAATGACTTTTTAGAGCACTGTTTGCAAGCATTCTTCTCTCAATTCTCTATATACCGCCAGCTACCTCCTTTCTCCCCACATAGCTAACCTTCTAGAAGTAGTGTGTATTCGTAGTCTTCATCTCCTTACCTTACATTTATTCCTCATTCCACTTTACCCAATTTCCATAAGTGAAGTGGCTAACAGAGTCCAACACATAACTAAATTATCTCACAGGAGCTCTATGTTGCATTAGCATACTTAGCCCAGCCTTTTTGGAATGTTCTTTCTTTGATTTCTGTAACACTACACACTTCTGGTTTCCTTTATCCTTCTATGATCATTTCTTCTCAGTCTCTTTGCTGGTTTATTTTCTTCCACCCAGCCATCAGTTGCTGGATTTCTCAGGAGTTGCTCATAACTCCTCCTTTCTCGCTCCAATCTCTTCTAGAAAAGTTTACCATATCTTTTTTACTTCAATTTCCAACTATAGGTTGGTGATTCCACCCTACGCTTTATTTCAAATCTCTAGGCATGGCCTTTTCTCTAGACTGCAAGCACAAATAACCAGCTGTTCCCCAACCTCTCAATGTAAATACCTTAAATATACCCTAAACTAACCATGTTCAAACAATCACACTCTTAATCACTACCATCAAACAAGATCCTTTCCCAATGTTCCTTTAATGGTAAGCTATCTTTCATCCATGTGCACAAGTCAGAAACTTAGTAACATTCTTAACATTTACCTTTTACTAAACCCCATACCCATTTCTTCTCCAAAGTCTGTTAATTATTACCTCCTAAGTATCTCTTAAATCTCTGTACTTCTTTCTATCTGTATTGTCAAACCCTGGTCCAACCCACCAACATCTCTCTCCTGGATTGTTTTAAACAATTTTGTAATATGCCAACTACAGTGTTGCCATCTATAATAATAATAAAAAAGTACTCAGTGGAGGGTTTTTAGTCCACATATCTGTGAAGGAAGCATAGTCAAATCGTAAATTAGTTTCCCAAAGACCTGTAAAAATGATGATTATTCAAATACACAACAGAAACATTTATCCACATTACACATTATCATTGGTAAACATTATCTCCTATGTGCATAGAGTAGGTGGCTTGGTCAAGTGGAGCAACAAGCATTTTTCATTTGGCCACATCTGCTCTGTATCTGACCTGACTTTTCTCAATCAGTCTTTTCCAGATTATTCTGGGGTCATCTGAAAGCCTGGGAAAACCCTCCTGATGTGCATCTCCAATAAAGGTAAGAAAGTCTTTGGTATAAAGATGTTTGTCTATCTTCTCTCGGAGTAGAAGTGACTGTAGTAAAGTTGTCTTCTGTCGCAGAAAGGCAGATTGGGCCAGTTCCGCTCTTTTTCTGTTGCAGTGGGGACACCAAGAAGAAACGTGTTGCTTAGCTGGCACCACCTGCTTTGGTGTTGTCCTCATGTTTTTTAGGTAGATTCTGTTCAAAAGCTCATCCGGGACGGTGCAGTTTAAAGCATCTTTCTCTGAAGCCTCTGCATCTAATCTAAACTGTAATTTTTTATGTCTGCTGCTCTTTTTCTCCTTAGAGTTTGCTCTGTGATGGATCAGGTTTATTTTAATGGCACAAAAAGACTGCAGAGCATTCAGTTCTTCATCAGATACCTGAGTCGTTTCTGTTTGAAGTTTAGTGTCCAATTGGTACTGTCCAGAGTTTGCTTCTTTGCCCTTGAGATAGTTGATCCATTTTCTACTGAACTTCTTTTCACTATTTTGGCAGTCTGAAAGCTCAGATTGTTTGTCTTGATACTCCAAGTGCGTAGTCTTTCCGCTCCCAGGTCTGCTCCCAGAGGCATGGGCCCAGGGCTGCAGTCCTCCAGAGGAACTGAAAGAACTGGAACTCTGTACCTCATCAGTGAAGGTCCGGTCAGAAAGGTCTGCCATAGCCCAGATGTCCGTTTGGGCCAGTTCCCCCAGCTCTTCTCAATTTCCAGGTTTCTAGTAGAATGGCTATCATTTTGCATCAGACTCCTCTCATCTGTTCTGCTCGAATTAAGACCGGCTCAGGAACTGGTCAAGCGGGAGTCAACAGAGCTCCGTCTAGCTTCAGGCAGCTCAGCAAGGATCCTCTTCCGGGCTACGGTTTCCCGGCTGCCTTGGCAACAAGGACGGTCATGCGCAGTGGGTGCCGGCGCAGAGCTCCTCCTCTTCCCCCCCTCCCCCGCCCTCCCCAGTGCGGACTGTGAGTAGGGACAGAGCTTTCTGGGTTTGCAAAGCAGACGCTCCATTTCTCTGTAACAGGTTCTCCGTAGTGCAATTTTAAGGACGAAGTCTAACAACCTTTGAGAGAAGGTAGCAAACTGCTTTTCCTCAAGGGCCTCACAGGTGTACGTGTGTTAGGCCAGTGGGCAAGGCGGCCTTTGATTATTTGGAGAATGTATGCCAATCCTCCGCACCACCGCCCAAGAAAGCTGGCCAAAAAGCGCAGGCAAAAACACATCTGCAGATCTTATAGCCAGATCACCTATTTCATAGACCATGTCTTAGAGTAAATATCGAACGACTGAAACCATGCCAGAAGGCTCCTGCCCGCACATCTTGCACAGCTTTCTGTGCCCCAGGATTGGTGCAACATTCGGTGCTCGGATTTTCCCAAATAGGTTTTCAGGTCTTTGGTTTAGGCAGTTCCTCTGAGACTGGCACGTCAATGTCCCTTCTTTTTATATGACTTACTACTGTTCCTCCTTCAAGTCCCATTTTCTCAGGAAGGATTTCATACCCACCCAGCCCCAAACTCTTTACAGCCTTTCTTTCATGGTTTGCTGCTATATGATGGTGCCCCCCACCCCATCACGCCACTAGATTAAAAACTTCATGATGGCGTAAATAAGCCTGTGTTGCCCAGCATTCACCAGGTACCTGACGTTAGAAGGCATTGGATAAATCTGTTAAATAAATGCACTGAATGACTATGAAAACAAATAAATAGAACCTCACACAGATCAGTGTACTACCAGCTCAAGGAACTCGAATCTTAATCTTTCTGAACCTCTCCCCCTCCGCCCCATTTACTCTTTTACCTATGATCTATTCTTATAAAAGAGCCTTTGTAAAAACATGGTAGAATTTCATTAGTAACTGTTCTCGTGAATTATAATATGTTGACTCTGAAAATTGAATTTTTCTAGGTCTCAATAAATATTTGAGTCTAGGTTTTAGTAAGTGTCTGAGATAATTTTAAGAGAATGGACTCCCTTGGTGAGCCCCCTCCCTCCCCATGTTGTGTTCAAGTCTAGCCAGATATATTTAATGTTATTCCAAAAAATGTTCATCTTTTCAGGAGCAAAGGGTCAAAGGTGTGATATGTTCCAGAGCCATCTCTCCAATATGAACCAGCTTCATGTTGATGATAAAGAGATTGCAACTTCATGTATTCAACCCAGATAATATTTTATCATAAAATGTTAGGCTATAAAAAGAGGTAGCAGATAATTTGTGAATAGCTCCAAGTGATTTCCAACATCTGAAGGGGTCAAGATTTTCATTTTTTACTTTAAAAGCCTTCCTTATTCTCTGAATATTTATATGCAATTTATTATAACCCATATTTTTCCCCAAAAATATTGATCAAAGGAGCTATACTTTATAATGAAGGATATCCATATCTTCCAATAAGCTATTTTTAATAACCTTATCTGAGAGGCAGATACATTTGAAGAGAAGGTTCTGTTATGAACCATTTTTCTTTGTAATAATCAGCATGATCCAGTAAATTGTTTAATACTCTAACATGGGTGTTTTTCAAGGTACAGTCAGTCACATTCCTTCTGGGATCCTGACAAAATCCAGACGGAATTGTGGCCGAAGACTGCCTGGAGTCAGGGGTGGGAAGGATAGGAAATAGAGATCAATCAGGTGCTCCTGCCCCAATCATGTGATGACACAGCCTTTATTGCCTATGGACACAGTCTCTTCCTTCTGAGGTTTTTTTTTTTTGTTACTTAATTTTTTTTGCTCCAGTGTTCCAAGATTCATTCCCCATTTCCCACACCCAGTGCTCTCTGCAATAGGTGCCCTCAGTACCCACCACCAGGCCCTCCCATCGCCCCACCCCCTCCCTCCAAGTTCCTCAGTTTGTTTCTGTGTCCAAAGTCTCTGTTGTTTCGTTTCTCTCCCTGGATTACCCTACTTCCCATTTACTTTCCTTCTCCTACTTAATGGGCAGCAGAGCACAGCTCTTCTTCCAGTTTTTTCCTCAGCAATCAAATGTGCTTTATAACTATGGGGCTTAACCCCAGAGAGAGGAGGTCAGAATAAATTGGTCTTCTGTCTGATTCCGTTTCTCTCTTCTTTCTCTTTTCTTGGAGGGAGAAGGACACTGAGTTTCTTCCTGTCTGGCAAGCCCCCCGCCCTCATCATTCCTTCCTGGAGCCATTGTGGTATTTACTGTACCAGGAGAGAATCTAGTGTAAGAATAGGGAAAATTAAGTTGACAAATCTTTCAACAATATTCTGCCCTCTACATAAACTTCACAGCACTGTACTGGTTCTCTGGATCAAACAAAATGAAATATTATTTCTTCTCCTAAGGGTCTAAGATGGACATGTCAGAAATCTCACTGTGAGAAATGATGTTTGCAGAGTAAAGAATCTTATATCACTCATGTTAAAAAAATTATTTCAATGTACAGGACGGCACTGGTTCTTCATTTCTTTAAAGTGTTTTTCCCTCACAAATATCTCAATTTTTCCATTCTTTTCTCCTGTGTGTCTTCTTTTTTTTTTTTTTTTTTTTAAGATTTTATTTATTTGACAGAGAGAAACACAGCCAGAGAGGGAACACAAGCAAGGGGAGTGAGAGAGGGAGAAGCAGGCTCCCGCTGAGCAGGGAGCCCGATGTGGGGCTCAATCCTACATCTCCGGGATCATGACCTGAGCGGAAGGCAGTCACTTAACCAACTGAGCCACCCAGGCGCCCGTCCTGTGTGTCTTCTATAATTTTTCTAAAATTGATTGTCTTTTGCAGGGTCACCTTTTACTTTAATAATTATTTTTTACAAAGATAATATATGTTTATTGGACCTTAAAGAGGAGAAACCACAGATACTGATTTCAAGTAAGTTACCTGAATTCTGATATCCCAAAGATTATACTACACACACTTAGAAAACATTTTTTCCCTTGAATAAGTTTTTGTTAATAAAGTCTAGGTTATATTTTGTTTATAAACTCTGTTCTTCAATTAGTAATAATACGGCTTTTCCATTCAATTTGTAAAAATTATTTTTCAGCATAATTTCAACATATTTGATTTACTTAACTAATTAAATTATTGAGGCACAAAGTATTTCTAGGTTTTTTGCTCCTAAAAATTATCAGGATAAATGTTTCTCTAGTTAAATCTTTATATGCATTCACAGCTTTACATTTGTGATAAATTCCAGAAATTGTAACTGTTGGTTAAATGTATGTGTAATTGGAAGGCTTTTAGGATTCAGTTCTTCTCTTGCACATTCTACCCCCTGCTGAAGTATGTAAAAATCCAATTATTGGGCGCCTGGGTGGCTCAGTGGGTTAAAGCCTCTGCTTTCAGCTCAGGTCATCATCTCAGGGTCCTGGGATCAAGGCCCACATCAGGCTCTCTGCTCCCCTCTCTCTGCCTGCCTCTCTGTCGACTTGTGATCTCTCTCTGTGTCAAATAAATAAATAAATAAAATATTTTTTAAAAAATCCAAGATATTATTTTATCCACAGATACTTCAGTTTATAACTCTAGTAGGTAAGGCCTTTCTAAAAATATAACATTATGGCAATTGTCATATCTAAAACATAATTCCTTAATATCACCTAATAATTATTCTGTATTCAAATTTCTCTGTGTCAAAAATGCCTTTTTGTGAGTGTAGTGCTTATATTGAAGTCTGTTCACTGCATTTGACTGATAGAAGGCTCTTTTACTCCACAAATTCTTCTCAAGTACAAACAATTTTTTAAAAAGGAAAAAAAAGAGCAGACAAATTTCTCTGTATCTACTATTATGTTTCTTATAGTTGATAATTAAAATTTTTTATTCTTTCAAGTTTCTTTTGAAATTATACACCAATATACCTTTGTATACCCTTTGTTACAAAAAAGATATATTCCATATATTCTACACATTGATTTATACTTTCTTTTTGCTTTTTTCTTTAAAAATGTATCTGGAATATCACTTCCCTTCAACCTATGCACACCTTCCTTGTTTTCCTTTACAACCGAATTGTACTGTGTGAATGTACTACATTAATTTCCATATTTTGATGAACATTTTGGATTTATAAGGAATCAAGTTTTTCTTAGTATTTGAGGAGGTATATCTCCAATAAGATTTCTAGAACTAAAATTAACAAATCGAAAATTCAGGCATGTGTACTTGTTGGGTTTATTTTTTCTTTTTTAAACATACTTCCAAATTCCCTGCTGGGAAAGGGTACATTTTGCATTCCTGCCAGCCAGGTATAGGAACAATGGTTCCCAAGAGCCTAGCCATCAGGATATGAACTCAGATTTATGAATTTTTATGAATCGAATGGATTAGAAATAGTATCTCAGTGTAATTTTAAATCAAATTCTCCTTATAATGAGATTAAACACCATTTTATGTGTATAAGGGCCATTTATAGTTATTTTTGTGTGCACTGTCTATTCATTTTACCCATTTTTCCACAAGATTTTTTATTTATTCTTCTTAATTCTTAAAAAAGACTTAAAATCATTTTAATATTGGCAGTATTAGCCATTTATCCGTGATAAGTCCCAAATGATTTTCCCACTTTATCTTTTTATTTGCTTATGGGGTTCACCACGCAAAAAAAAATAGATTTTTTTTATTTCATATAGCAAATTTATCCATCTGTTTCCTTAGTGTTCTAGAATTCTTCATCATATTTAGAAAAACTTTGTCTACTCCCATGTTATAAATAAAGTCACTCATGTTTTCTTATAGTATTTGTGATTCTTTTCCTTCTCTGTGTTAATATTCTAATCCTTTTTATAGATTCTGCTCTAACATGAAGAATGAGCCTAATTTTATATTTTTCTGTATGGCTACCCAGTGATCCCAACCATACTTCCCAAAATGTTCTTTGTTATCTGCTTTTAAATGCTTACTTTATCATAAATTCCCCCACACACTTAGTTTTTGTTTTGTTTTGTTGTGCTTTTTTCCCTTGGATTTTCAACTTTAACACATTGGTTTGTCCTTCTGTTTCTACGTACCAACACTATACTGATTCTGTAATATGTTTTAACTTCCCATAGGGCCAGACCCCTCCTTGATTTTCAGGAGTTTCTTATATGTTATTTCTTTATATTTCCAAATGAATTTTGTAACCAACCTGTCTGGCTTCATGATAAAAGCATATATAGAGAGTCTTTTATTAGAATATGCTAACTTTATGAGCATTGAGGATTTTTTTAAAAGGATTTTATTTATTTATTTGACAGAGAGAGATCACAAGTAGGCAGAGAGGCAGGCAGAGAGAGAGGGGGAAGCAGGCTCCCTGCTGAGCAGAGAGCCTGATGCAGAGCTGGATCCCAGGACTCCAAGATCATGACCTGAGCTGAAGGCAGAGGCTCACTGAGCCACCCAGGCGCCCAAGGATTTTTTAAATTGAGTTTTCCTATCCAGAAATCTGGCATGTCTTTACAAGTATTCAAAGTACTTTGGCATCCTTCAGGTAGTTTCCTCATTTAGTTTCTTTGTGGGTTTTATTTTGTTTTATATACTTTTATGCTAATGACCATAAAGGAAGTTACTTCTTCCACAATATCTTGCAACTGATCATTATTTATAGACTGGAATGCCATCAATAACCTGTATTTTTATTATATAGCCTGCTAATTTAGTAAATGTTTATTGTTTAGAGTAGCTATATCTTTGTCTTGGATTTGTAAAACGTATATACAACTTTTGATAGTTTAGAAATGGTTTTGTTCTTGAAAAACAGAAGTCAGAATGATCTGCGTGACATAAAACTATCCTATAAAATGCTACTATAGCAAAGCTCTGATGGATAGATAGATAAAATGTTGAAGAAATCCATCAATTATTTTTTAATTTGTGTGCTATATTAATTTTCTGGGGTTGCTATAATAAAATACCAAATGGGGCGCCTGGGTGGCTCAGTTGGTTGAGCAACTGCTTTCGGCTCAGGTCATGATCCTGGAGACCAGGGATCGAGCCCCACATCGGGCTCCCTGCTCGGCAGGAAGCCTGCTTCTCCCTCTCTCCCTCCACCTGCTTGTGTTCCCTCTCTGGCTGTGTTTCTCTCTGTCAAATAAATAAATAAAATCTTTAAAAAAAAAAAAACCACAAACTGAGTGGCTCAAACAACAGAAAATGCTGCATAGTCTAGAGACTAGAAATCTGAAATCAGAGCATTGCCAGGGCTGGGACTGCCTGAGGGCTGTGAGGGAAGGGTCTGCTGCAGGCCTCTCTCCTTGGCTAGTAGAAGGCTGTCTTCATGTTCATATGATGTTCTGCCTGTATGCGTTTCTGTGTGTCCAAGTTTCACCTTTTATGAAGACACTGGCCATACTGGTGTCGAATATTAGCAGCCTATTCTAATGACCTCATTTTAACTTGCTTACCTCTGTAAAGACCCGATCTCTAAAGGGATACACATTCTAGATACTTGAGGTTAGAACTTCCAACAGAAGAATTTGGTGGGGATGCAAGTGAATCCATAGCATGTGGTTCTTATGAAAAAGAGATTAAAAGTTAATTTGATAGTCTGCCTCCCTCTAGACTTTTATTGTAAAACTACTTGTGATTTGCTAAGTGAGAAAAATAGAGTAGTTAAATGCAGGGACATAAGAAAAGACCCGCTGCTTTATAGGTGTAGGGAGAGAGGCAGTAATTTTGACTTTATTTGTCTGTTAATTAAGAAGTATCTTTGTTTTGGATGAAGGCCCTTAGGGGCCTTGTAAATACAATTTATATTCTCTGACACTATTAAAAATGTGACTGGTTAGCCTATAGAGAGGCTGCTCACATTTCATGTTTTAAGTAAGATATTATTCTTCCTGGAAAATAAGAAAAATTTAAATTTTTAATTTTAAACAAATCTTTTAAAATATTTTGATTGAAAAAAATTAAAATGAGGCCCTTGGGTGGCTCAGTCATTTAAGTGTCTACCTTCAGCTCATGTCATGATCTTGGGGTCCTGGGATGGAGCTGCTTCAGGCTCCCTGCCTAGTGGGGAACTGGCTTCTCCCACTCCCTCTGCCCCTACACCTCCCCCCTGCCCCCCCCACACACACACTTGGGCACATTCTCTCTCTCTAACAAAGAAAATCTTTTAAAAAAACAAAAAAATAATAAAATATTTTGATTGGTGTAGTTCTGGGTTTTTAATGTTTTTAAGCATTGATTTCCCACTGTTTCATTTGAGTATCTGGTGAAATTCCAGACACGTATTGGGCAGAAATTACTGTTATTTTAGAAATAAATATCTCCAAAATATTTAAGTGCATCAATGGTGATATTTTTCACAAAAAATAATGTTAAATATCAACTTGAATTGTATGATCTCTTTTGCTGTTTTCTTGAAAATTCTATGATAAAACATAATATATAGGTTTTTTAGCCTTATTTACTTCCCCTTCACTATACTTCAAATTGAGAACCATTCTCAGCATCTCTATATAATTTTAGGAAGTCCCAGGGTCTTCGGGCAATACTATTTAATACTGATATTGGCATCTAAGAAATTAATATAAATCAGAACCTAATTATAATACATTTCTCTTCAAAGCACAAAGGATGTATGAATCCAGAAATGTTGCCATTAATTTAAGTTTGAGTTATGTAGTTTTGTGTTTTCTTGAGGGCCAGAAGTCTGTGATTCTGGAAGATGAAGAAAAAGATTGGAATTCACAGTGGTTTTCCTGAAAACTAATACATAGAATGATTTTTCTTTTCAATATCTTTGCAAAGCATTTTAGTGTAATTTTCCTACTTACAAAGTGAGCTTTCACTGTAAAATGAATATTCATATGATTGCATAGGGTTGAATGACATAGAAATTGCAAATAGTTTCATTTGAGACCAGTATTTCCTTAGAACTATTTTATTGAAGTGTTCAAAGCAATCATAAAAATCTCACTATGCTCTGGAAAGACATCTAATGCAATAAATTGAGCTCACAGACTCAACTTATTTTATCTCCTTATTTTAGATAGGCATTTTCCAAAAACAAACTCTATCACTGAAGAATGTAGGACTGTTTCTTTAGAGCCTTCCATGCTTAACTTGAAAGCTGTCAACCAGGAGGCTGAAACAGAGCAAGATTATGAAACCTGAGTGAATAGTTCATTCTTTGCGCCGATGCCCTTGCTGCATGCTGCCCCGTGGTACAGGCCTGAGAGGTATGCACTACGATAGCTAATGAAGCACTTCCTTTATGTCTCACTGACCAGAACTCTTATTTGAAGCCTGTATATTATGCCACTGAAATCTCACAATATCTGCCTTTGTTCTAGCTAACAGAGACTGTTTCTGGTCCTTTCTGTGGCTACATTTCGTGCATCAAACTTGTTAGACCCTTTACTAATATGTGTGGCTATATGCCATTAAGCTAATTCTTATAAAGTTGTAGAGTTTGTTTTGTTTTGTTTTTGTCTGACCATTTTTATTGCTACATCCCCAAAGCCAAGAACTATATTTTGAAATCACATGGAGATAAAATCTTGGGGATGAAAGCCACCGAACCTCCTGCAGGTCCCTCTTCTTTATGAAATATGTGATAACAATTAACATAAGAAAAAGAACAAAGTTCATCTGGAATGAGGAGAATGGCATCAAATGAATCAACACTAATTAGACTGTCCTAAATAAGAAATATTCAAAGTGGTCCCCTTGTTATATTTTAACATATTATTCTCATGGTGAGCTATCCGATTGGGTATCTTCCTTCCCTCAACTACTATTGATAGGCCCCAACACAAGTTTTAGTAAAGTGACCTAAGGAACAATTGACAGTGATTTCTGCAGCTGTTTATAAAATATGGGCTAAGCAGAGAAAGTCAATTATCATATGGTTTCACTTACTTGTAGAGCATAAGGAGTAACATGGAGGACATTGCGAGAAGGAAAGGAAAAGTGAATTGGGGGAAATCGGAGGGGGAGATGAACCATGAGAGACTGTGGACTCTGAGAAACAAACTGAGGGTTTCAGAGGGAAGGGGTTGGGGGGATGGGTGAGCCTGGTGGTGGGTATTAAGGAGGGCACATATTACATGGAGCACTGGGTGTGGTACATAAACAATGAATTTTGGAACACTCGAAAAGTTAAATTAAATTAAAAAAATAAAATAAGATAAAATATGGGTTTCAGTTAGCCTAAATACAAACAGGCAAAGTTAAAAGATTACTTAGAGCTTAAAAATTTTAAGAAGAAAAAATTAGGAACCCGCTCCCCAGACTCAAGTTCTATCAGTTCCTTCATTTTTATTTTTTATAATATAATAGGGGAAGTAGCCCCCTTCTCTTGGGTGCTGTTAACCATTAAATAAGGTAATATAGACTAGAGTCTGTTACCCAGTATGGGGTAGTTGCAGTCACCATCCTTGGAATTCCAGGGTAGATGTAATAGGGAACCTAAAGACTAAAAGCCATATAATGGGCTCCTATATTATAAGTAAACTAATTTTTAAGAAGCATTCTACTTTCTTTTTTTTTTTTTTTTTTTTAAGATTTTGTTTATTTGACAGACAGAAACACAGCCAGAGAGGGAACACAAGCAGGGGGAGTGAGAGAGGGAGAAGCAGGCTTCCCGCCCAGCAGGGAGCCCGATGTGGGGCTCGATCCCAGGACTCCAGGATCATGACCTGAGCTGAAGGCAGTCGCTTAACCAACTGAGCCACCCAGGCACCCAGCATTCTACTTTCTGATTCCAATTTTTGCCTTTGTATTCTACCTACCCGGTAAGACTCATCCAAAGCACTAGTGCAGTTAAATGTGTAAAAATACTTTGAACAGCAAACACAATTACTTCCTCCATTTAAAAAAAAAAAAAAAAAAAGCAGAAGTAATTTAAACAAGAATTCCTGAGGTGCCTGGGTGATTCAGTTGTTTGGGCATCCAAATCTTGATTTTGACTCAGGTCATGATCTCAGGGTTGTGAAATCAAGCCCCTCATCAGGCTCTGCATGAGCTCTGCATGGAGCCCTGCTTAAGATTCTTTCTCTCCCTCTCCCTTTGCCCCTCCCTCCCTTGAAAACAAAAAAGGAAACACAGGAACTCCTGAGCTCCACTGTGTCAACATTTCTATCATCTTCATATTTTTTTCTGGTTGTCTGATCTCCCAATTTTAGTGAGATGATCAAACTTTTCAGGTCAATAGAATATAAATGTCAGAAAAGTTAATCTTACAATGCCAGCCATTGGTCTAGCCAGTAGAGGCTGAATTCTTTCCTTTACTGAATGCATGTACCAGATTTGTTAAACTCTTTAAAGGCAAACATATTTCCCTGGAGAGAATTTATTTTGCTTTCTTCCTCTTTTCAATTTTTTTAACTGAAAAATGTTTTCTATCAAATTTTCTAATCTTTGGTTAAGGAAAGTACTAGTTAGTGCATAAGGCTATCATGTGAATTAGCTTCAGGTCTTGATTTCATGTTAGGACATAAGTAATAGCATTATAATGTATTCATATATTATAACCATCATAATAATAACATGAGATGCAATTGTGTCAGACCTATAGTTTTTCCAAAAATTGCTGAATCACCTCTCCCCAACACCTATTAAAATATTTTTTAGGGGCGCCTGAGTGGCTCAGTTGTTAAGCATCTGCCTTTGGATCAGGTCATGATCCTGGCATCCCAGGATGGAGCCCTGCATCCGGCTCCCTGCTTGGCGGGAAGCCTGCTTCTCCCTCTCTCACGCCCCCTGCTCATGTTCCCTCTCTAGCTGTGTTTCTCTCTGTCAAATAAGTAAAATCTTTTAAAAATATATTTTTTAAGTATACCAGAAAAACTATTGAATTCTAACAAAAACTTCTGAAATAACTTCCCTTATCCCCATTCCTCAACTAATATCTGTATTGCTTAGAAGTACATTAAAGATTAAAATCAATTTTGGAGTGGCAGTTGTTTGTGGTGAGAGTTGAAAATTACAATTATGGTTTCTACCAACTTTCTAAAGATTCTATGTAGGTCTTCATTTCTAAGTATTGCGCTCTCTCATAGGGAAAGGTATCTAGGTGTCTATATGATATATCATATATGATATATAATATGTCTATATAACAAGTATATCTGAACAGAATGATTAATCAAGGTGGAAACTGTTATGGTATTTTGTCAGTATTTTTGGTAATTTATGTTTGAGTTTTAAATTCTCTTGATTGGATGTTTCTTTAAGTAAGTACTACTTTTTCTGTTTATTTGGCATGTCTTCCCCACCCCCACCTTCCAGCATCAAACTATCTCACAGTCAGTTCTGCTACGGCCCAGTGACACAGCAACATTATATTCTAAGGCACGTGGAACAAAAGGAATGCCGAGCCACATACTTCCGCTTATGTAATATTCTATTTCCCATAAAAAGACAGCAGATTAAAAAAAAAATCAAGTAACTCGATTCCTTCACTTTTTCCTACTATTACTAAGTATTTGGAAATACGTGTGCCATCAAAAGTCTAGAATTACTAGATATTAAAATAATTAGACAATAATAGAAATTGGGTAAGAGGAGTATGGTCAAGAAATGGTGGTTATGAGATTAGAGATTCATGAAACACAGAAAATAAACCTGCACATAAGCCAAGGAGTCTGAATCCTTAGGATTATCCATGTATCCTTCCTCTCCCCAGATCCTCCCCATCACAAAATCCTGTCATGAAACAACCCCCACCCCCAGGCTGCTTCTCTTCAGTCAGACCCCAGACACTGACATCCTTCACTGGATCCAGGGCACCTGTGTTCAAGTTGGCCTCACAACCTCTAGACTCTTCCCACACCCTTCACTTCCTTTCTCCTTTCCTTCCACTCCAACGCCTCTCCAAATAATTACCCACATTGCAACTAGGAGAGAGCACAGCTCGCCAGGCTACTGTTTGTCTGGTCTGGAACCACAGCTGACATAGGTGGGCTCTTACAGATTGAAAACAAATGAAAAAACAAACAAACAACAACAACAATTAGGATAATAGTTCCAAGGTCTTTATATAAAAATACTTGAGGAAGAAGGAGAAAGGAAATTGCTTAAGCAGCTGAAAATTGCCCTGAGAAAGAGCCTAACACTCAGTATTCAATAGCAGCTTTCCCCGGCCTGCTACCCATTCCCCTCACTGATTACTACTCATCCTTCAGGTCTCAGCTTGGCCATCATCTGAGACAAACCTTTCCCTTACACTCTTCTGCTCCCACTTTCAGGAAACAGAATATGCACACAACAATGCCCACGATTATAAGTAAGTCTACAGTGGTGTCATAAGTTGTTCACGGTAGGTCATAATTGATAGAATGTAAGCCCTACCAGGACTGCAAAAAGTCTGTCTTCTTCACCATTAAGTTATAGGTCTTGTACTTATCAGACCATCAGTACGTTTTGAAAATAATAAATGAATGATCAAATCATTGATTTGTTGGTCTGCACACAGATGGCAGCCTCTCTGATGGCCTCCTCCTCAGAAGTAAGCCTAGATTTTCCCTGCTTTTGCATTGCATGTAACATTGAGTCAGGGACTTGAAATAACTGGCCAGTTGGGCCTCATTCAGTAAAATACACTCCAGTTAGATGTCCAACCTATGTCTGCATTTGGGTCCTAATCTTTGACGTGTGACCTGGCCTGAGCAGCAGCAGCCTGTCATGCAACCTGGAGACCCCTACCCCAAAATTCCTTAGGAAACTGCAGGAGACAGGCATCATGAGGGAGCCCTCAGAAGAGGCAGAGTACTGGCAAAGCACCAGGCCTGGGATCCCTACAGCTTTTCTCAAATTCTTCTGTGCTTTAAAATCACCTTTTAAAATATTGTGTGGTAGCCAGAACACCCCCAGTGATAATTAAATCAGAACCTTTGAGGAGGGTGTGGACACAGACATCAGTGTTTTCTATAATGCCTTCTATAATGGGGTTCCAGTGTGCAGCTACATTACAGATCCTACACTTCAGTACCCTATTATCGTGCTTTAGGACCAAGAGTGTTGACATCACCTAACAGAGTCTTACAAGTGACACAGCCCCTCTCAGAACAACTGAATTGGAATTTGTACATTTGCACAAAGCCCTTCATAATTCTTATGCATGTTGAGGCTTTAGAAGCACTGCTCTATGACACCTGCTCTAAATACCCTTTTATAAAATAGCTACACTTCCCATTACTACCTTATGCCCGACTAGCACGCCCTCCCTTCTCCCTTTCTGCCATTTGCCTTTCTCCCCTGTATTCCAGTGATTCAGACCCACAGTTGCTAGAGGTGCCACCCCTTTTCATTCTTAGTGAATTGGTATTTTTCACATTATAAAATATTGTAAATATTCAGAAATTTCAGAAGACAGATCCACCTAGAACCTTTGTACCTACCATTAACATGTAACAAAAATGTTTGGGTCCTTTGTCATTAAAAAGCAAAAACATGCTACAAATATTAAAATTAAAGCCACCTGGTCATCCCTGTCCAGTTTTATTCCTTACCATTCCTCCCCAGATGTGTTCACTATTCCAAAACTGGTATATTTTGAATCTTTCCAAACATGTCCCCCCCATTTGGAATAACATAACAAATAAAACATACAAGAAAACTTGACCTCAGACAGCTTATATTCCACTGTATGGGTGCATATAACAAGCATAATAAATCAGTGAATTACATTATAAGGTGGTATGTGATGTGGAAAAAAAAATAAATCACAAAAGAATGAGAGTAAGGATGCTCTGAGGAGTGTTGTAATTTTAAATTGGGAGGATCTCTCCAAAGAGATGGAATTTGAACAGACATGAGGGAGGTCAGGGAATGAGCCATGATGTTGGTGAGGAAAGGAATTACAAACTAAGGGAACAGCAAGAGGAAATGTCTTCCAGTGAGAGCAGCCTGTATATAAAGAACAGCAAATGCACTTGGGCTGGCTGGAGCAACTCATGGAGTTGGAGGCTAATGGTGGAGCGTGAATTGAGAACCTTATCGTGTAGGGCCTTGTCAGCTATTATGAACTCTTTGGTATTTTCTGTGAGTGAGATAAATAGCCATTAGAATATTTTGAGCAGACATTTTAACAAGATATCTCTGGCTGTGGTGACAGATTTTAGATGAGGAATGGGGAAGTATTAATGGTGTTGGAGTACAAAGATAGAAGTAGCAGAAGTCCACGCGAGAGATCATGGTTTCTCGAACCAGAATGGTGGCAGTGGGACTGGTTAAGAAATGGTTATAGTGGGGCACCTGGGTGGCTCAGTTGGTTAAGCGACTGCCTTCAGCTCAGGTCATGATCCTGGAGACCCAGGATCGAAGCCTGCTTCTCCCTCTCTCACTCCCCCTGCTTGTGTTTCCTCTCTCGCTGCTGTGTTTCTCTCTGCCAAATGAATAAATAAAATCTTAAAAAAAAAAGAAATAGTTATAGTTTGGAGACATTTTGCAATTTGAGCTTAAAAGATTTCTCAGTGGCATTGGGCATGAGATGTGAGGAAGAGGATAGTCAAGGATGAGAAACTAGAAGCGTTGAGTTATCAGTAGTGCAAATAGAAAAGACTAAAAGACAAACAATTGGAGGGGAAGACTGGAAGAGCAGTGTTTGGAAATTTTAACTCTGAGATGTCATTTGGACACCTAAGTGAAGATTTCAAGTAGATATTCCAGGATGTAAGTCTGGAAACCAAGATGAAGACGCTGGATGGCGATACAGAAGTTTGAAAGTCATGTGTATATAGATAGTTTTTAAAGCCATGAGGCTGGGTGAGATCACAAGAAGGGTATTTATAAATGAGAAGATAAACGAGCAAAATCTGTGGACTCTAATATTGAGGATAGGGAAGTGAGGCGGATCCAGCAAAGAACACTGAGAAGGAGTAGCAAGGGAGATACAGAGAAAAATCAGGAGAATGTAATGTTCTTGAAGCCCAGCGAGAGAAGTATTTCAAACAGAAGGAAGCCATCAGCTGTATCCAATATCTTTAAGTAAGATAAAGGCTGAGAATTAACCATTAGACTTATTAGTGTGGAAGACTTTGGAGACCTTGACAAGAATAGTTTTGAGTAACAGGAATCAGAGATTCATGGGAACTAGGTTTATAGAGAGCCAGAAGAGAAAAAGTAGAGACAATGTAGGTAAGTAACTCTTTTGAAATGCTTTGCCATAAAAGGAAACGAGAGAGAGAGAGAGAGAGAGAGAGAGAGAGAGAGAGAGAGAAATAGCTAGAGGTGCAAGTGGACTCAAGAGAGGGTTATTTTTAATATGAGAGAAAAATAGTATGTAAGTGTGCTGATAAGGAATCCAATCAAATGGGAAAATATTCAAATGCAGGAGAGAAAGAGAAAGGCAGAAATGATGTTCCATGCATTAGCACATGAGAGAGGAAGGTATTTAGTACATGCATGGCAAGGCCTTAGAGAGACTCACAGATACTTTATCCAAAACAATAGAAGGAAAAGTGGTGTATACATTTATAAAAACTGCTGGGACACAATTTGCAATATAATGATTTATAAATCATTGCAATATAATGACTTATAAATCATTATCATTGTTAACAATCAATGGCACATTAGTAGCTACTACTCTTAAAATTTAATGTGTTAAGCTTCTGTGGTTATTGATAGCTATTGCAGTAATGGGACTGATACTGTGTAAGTTGAAGTAACAAGATTTTAGTTTGCTTTTCCTAGTCCTAATTCTGTGGATAGGCAATGACAGCCATCTAAATTCCTTAAAAACATACTGCTTTTCCTTAAATGGAAATCTTTCCTCCAGTATACCATTGTAGAAGGGGATAAAGGAAAAGAGAGAGTAACCCTGCCCCCATGATCAACCCTCAGGCTTGTTTGTAGGCAAATCAATTTTAAGAAATAAATATGAAGCCATATTACCTTAAAACTCACTGCATACACATGTCTGGAAAATTTTTCTGTGCTCTCAGAGATAGGTGTGTGCAAACTGAAGACCATCGTTTGGAAGAATGAGTGCTAAACTAAATATCTAAAAGCTTAGTTCTGGGGCACCTGGGTGGCTCAGTTGCTTAAGCGCCCAACTCTTGGTTGCAGCTCAGGTCCTGATCTCAGGGTTATGAGATTGAGCCCTGCATAGGGCTCTCTACTCAGCACAGAGTCTGCTTGAGATTCTCTCTCCCTCTCCATCTGATCTCCCAACTCGTGTTCACACTTTCTCTTTCTCTCTCTCTAAAATAAAGAAATAAATCTCCAAAAGCTCAGTTCTTAGTCTTGGCTGACTATAACCCACTGTATAAATCACTTAATTTACTGGATCTTAATTCCGTCTTTGCAGAGTAAATGAGTGGTGCTATGGCAGTATTTTCCGAAGAGTTTTCAAATTAACATTTCCCATGAATGTTCTTAATCAAAGAAGGTTGGAAATGCTATAAACTGTGCTGTTTTTGCAGAGAATACAATGCACACTGGTATACAGTAAATTTTTTGAGAATTCTTGTACGAGAAAAACCTGTTTATCTTCATTTAGCCCATTGATTTCTAGACTAGTTCACCATTAAAAAATGTGGAGTTTTTTGTATTAAAGAACAGATTTAAAGGATCTCTGAACCAGAATTTTCTGTGATTTTTTTCTAGTTCCATGATTTAAGAAAATATATATATTTTTGATTAAAGTATAATTAACATACAGTGTTATTATATTGGTCTCAGGGGTTAATATAATGATTCAAAATCTCTATACATTCCTCAGAGCTCATAATGATAAGTGTGGTACCTAGTTCACCTGCTTGCCCCCTGCCAACTTCCTCTGGCAACCACCAATTTATTCTCTATATTTAAGAGTCTGGTTTTTTTGTTTGTCTTTTTTTCCTTGTTCATTTGTTTTATTTCTCAAATTCCACATACAAGTGAAATCATATTGTATTTGTCTTTCTCTGACTAACTTATTTCATTTAACATTATACCCTCTAGGTCCATCCATGTTGTTGCAAATGGAAAGATGGCATTCTTTTATATGGCTGTATAGTTCCATGATTAGACATGAAACATGCAGCTAGATTCAACTCATAACTGTAGTCAGCAATCTGATTAAATGTCTACTCAGCATAGAGTCTGCTTGAGATTCTCTCTCCCTCTCCCTCTGATCCCCCAACTCATGCTCACTCTTTCTCTTTGTCTTCTCTAAAATAAAGAAATAAGGGGTGTCTGGGTGGCTCAGTTGGTTAAGCGACTACCTTCGGCTCAGGTCATGATCCCGGAGACCCGGGATCAAGTCCCACATCAGGCTCCCTGCTCGGCAGGAGGCCTGCTTCTCCCTCTCTCACTCCCCCTGCTTGTGTTCCCTCTCTGGCTGTGTTTCTCTCTGTCAAAAAAATAAAATCTTTAAAAAAATAAAAATAAAAAAAATAAAATAAAGAAAGAAATCTCCAAAAGCTCAGTTCTTAGTCTTGGCTCACTATAACCCACTGTATAAATCACTTAAATTCACTGGGTCTTAAGGGTTTAAGCTAATTTTAAGAGCTAATACTGCTTTAGAGACAACTGCAAGAAAATATATAATATTTTGCTTTAAGAATCTGTTATTTCATTTCTTTTTTCTTTCTACAAAGTGCTTCTGCAGAAAACCATATGCCTCCACATATTTATTTTTTCACCATTGGACAGGAATGAGGATTATCTTCGTCCTTAATATTAAAATTCAAATTGTCCTTACACATCTCAAAGAGATCGTGCAAAACCTCAGTCTTGGTTAGTGTTTCTCTGTTGTATGGTCAGGATAGTTGTCTGGCTCTCAGATCAGATTCTGGAGTCTCAGGGATGAAAATATGTCACTTGTTTCTCTAATCTCAGTAACTGCCTGGCACCTGGTAAGTGCAATAAATATTTATTTCATGAATATAGCTGTTTCTACCTATCCATATGTATTTTAAAAACATGCCAGATAGTCATCTTTGAAAAACAATGGGAAGGGAAAAAAAATATAATGCATTGCTAGACTGACTTTAAGCTCCGGTATTTTCCCGAGAT
Source organism: Spilogale gracilis (assembly GCA_004023965.1). Taxonomy (NCBI): domain Eukaryota; kingdom Metazoa; phylum Chordata; class Mammalia; order Carnivora; family Mephitidae; genus Spilogale; species Spilogale gracilis. The sequence goes on along the minus strand of PITA01004961.1, from coordinate 76,991 downwards.
CCTTGCAAATCTGAATGTATTACATCCCTGAATTCCCTTTGTCTATTTTGGCAGTAATACTCTCAGAATTCTTTTGGAGATTAGTTTAATATGACCTTCCATTCCTGAAACCACGCAGACTTATTTCAATCAACCTGTTCTTTTCCAGATGTTTTCTCTACCACATCCTTTTTTAACATAGCTTAAAAATTTAATCCCCCCCCCAAAAAATTTAATCCCTCGACTGTTTAGTGTGTCAATTTTTTTAGACTGTGTCACATACATGAACTATGTGTGTTAAGTATAGAGCAGTGATTCTGTGTGATTTCACTGGGATACTTCATGGATATGTGGAAACACAGACAATTGAAATGTAATTATAGGGTTAAAGCAGTTAAATTTGCTTACCTTACGTAGTTCTTTGTAGTATGTTTTAAAGAATTTTCAACTCAGATGGAAGTACTTTCTAATACAGTTTGTAACTTTGTGCAGGATAATGAGCTCATAAAGAAAAGACTTTTGAAAAACCTATTAACTTTCCTGTAATACAATTATGTTACCTGACCTTCAGTGTGTTCTCCAAATACTCATAGACTTAAAATCCCACTAAGACTCATTATTGAATATAACAAGCTTTAGAAGATCTGACTTAATTTCTAGTTAAGATGTTTATTTCTTTGCTGTGTTTTTACTGCTAATTTTTACCAGCCCTAGAGTAAGAAAAACAGTCCTTTTTTTTAGGTGGAGATTTTTTTTTGATTTTTAATATAGTTGGTCAAGTAGAAGTAAATTTAAAGGAAAAGGAAAAGTTCCAAAAATATATAACTTCTTATATTTTATCAATCGGGGAAATAAGATAAAAAAGAAGAGTTCTTTTTTTTAAGATTTTATTTATTTATTTGACAGAGAGATCACAAGTAGGCAGAAGGCAGGCAGAGAGAGAGGGGGAAGCAGGCTCCCTGCTGAGCAGAGAGCCCTGTTGTGGGCCTTGATCCCAGGACCCTGAGATCATGACCTGAGCTGAAGGCAGAGGCTTTAATCCACTGAGCCACCCAGGCACCCATAAAAGAAGAGTTCTTTTATGGAATTAATAATTATAATTGTAATTTCTCTCAATACATTCTAATATTTTTCTGGAATGCAAAAAAAGTATTTTCTGAAAAGAGAAATTCTGTTGTCAAAAACATGGGTAATGCTCCCTATGACTAAGCTAAAAAATTAATTAACAATAACACCAAGCTAAAGAAACTAGATTGTTTTTTACCACCAATCTTGTTGTTTACCGGTATTTTGTTATAGAAATATACCATATTTCAAAAAAAATTTTAAGACTTTATTTATTTATTTGACAGACAGAAACACAGCTAGAGAGGGAACATAAGCAGGGGGAGAGAGGGAGATGCAAGCTTTCCTCCCAGCCCAGAGCCTGATGTGGGGCTTGATCCTGGGACTCCAGAATCTTGACCTGAGCTGAAGACAGATGCTTAATGATTGAGCCACCCAGGAGCCCCAAAATTTTTGATTAAAAAAAGAAATGCACCATATTTCTATGCTATAGAGAAGTGGTGTCTTCTTAAGATACGTTATCATCTAAAGCCATACTATTGCAATCCATATAAAAGCTGATCAGAGCAAGTAGTTTCCTGTACCTCCACTACAATTTTTATATCAAACTTCTTTTTCTAGAAGTGATAAAATGAATGCATATTTATGCAATTATATTATTGTGCTTAAGGCAAATAGTTGACATTATTTAAGCACCAATGATATGCTAGGCTTATCACTAAAACAATTACCTCAGGTTTAACTGAGACTACTTTTCTTAAAAAAGATATTAAAAAGGCATATTAATTTTGAAGAAAAATGTCTTAGCAGTTGATGTAAGGCAGTTGAATAGCTTTAATGGAACTGGAGTAAAAGGATGGGGGTGAACTCATTAATTTAATAATTTTCTACCATTTCAAGATGAATAATCCTTTGGGACCTCTAAGTAAATGCCTCAAATATCCCTTCTTTTACTTTTCTAAATATTTTTTTTATATTCCTTGTATATTTAAAAAATTCCTTAATATGCTCCATCATCCTCATACTTCTATACTCCAGACCCCACATATCTCTTCAAATCTCACCTCTTATTTTCCTTCTCAAACTAATTAAGTCAGTTTAATAATGGATGAAACGATGAGATAGACCCAGAAAGACTTATTAGTCAAGTTGTGTGAGTGATAAAAATAGCCAATATGGGGGTACAGAATGCTCTGGAAACATATAATAAAGTTAGCCGATTGTGTGTGTGTGTGTGTGTGTGTGTGTGTGTGTGTGTGTGTGTGTGTGATGGGGAGGAAAGTTAATCTTAACATGAACTGATAACAACAGCAAACATTTTGGACTCATTATGTCCTAGGTACTATGTCATTATATATATTAGCACTTAATTTTTGGCATTCAGCATTTTGAGACTTAATATTAGCATTTCATATTTGAAGTGATATTTTTGATCAATCTATGTTGAAGTGTAGGATGCTTGAGTAAATTTTAAAGAAGCATTAATATTGAATACAATCTTAAAGATGTCAAAATTTCATTTGAAAGACAAAGGAGACATAGTGCAAGAAAGGAAGCAACCAGTGAAAAATGAATGAGCTATAAGGGTGTTCTAGGAAATGGCAAGTATTTCAAGATGGTTAAAGTGTCTATGGAGATAAGTGCTGGAAAGTGAGATTAGTGAGAGTATAAGAGTCAGATATATGAAGGTGGAGATTGAGGCAAGGGCATAATAGAGGCTAATAAACATTTTAAAATTATAAATCAATCTAGCAAATACTTAGATAAAATGTGTTTTATTTCCCAAAACTCAACAAATATGCCCTCTTAATCCATAAGTCATGTCTGTTTCTGCTGCCAGCAGAGGCAAAATCCATAAACCTTCATGACATTGAGAGCAATAGGATGTAACCACCTTTCTTTGGAGGACAGAGAACAACAGAGGAAAGAAGTGTTTCCTTAGTGCCTGAAGAGTATTAGTTAAAAGAGTGATATTTACTGTTACAGGTTATGTCATTGACAGAAGTACCCATTTTCTTCTTTGTAACATTTAATAAATGTGATTTGTGCTATGAGTAGCCTTTTTTTTTTACTTTAAATTTGTTTTATTTTTTCAGTATTCCAGGCTTCATTGTTTATGCCCCACACCCAGTGCTCCATGCAATATGTGCTCTCAGTACCCACCACCAGGCTCTCCCACCCCCCACCCCCTCCCCTCCAAGTCCCTCAGTTTGTTTGTGTCCAAAGTATTTCATGTTGTGCTTCTCTCCCCAAATTGCCCTACTTCCCATTTCCTTTCCTTCTCCTACTGTCCTCTAAATTACCCCTTATGCAGCACAAGTAAGTGAAACCATTTGATGCTTGACTTCCTCTACTTGGCTCATTTCACTCAGCATAATCTCCTCAAATCCAGTCCATTTTGCTACAAAAGTTGGATATTCATCCTTTCTGATGGAGGTGTAATACTCCATTGTATATATGGACCATATCTTCTTTATCCATTCATCTGTTAATGGGCACCTTGGCTCTTTCCACAGTTTGGCGATTGTGGCTATTGCTGCGATGAACATTGGGGTACATATGGCCCTTCTTTTCACTACATCTGTATCTTTGGGGTAAATGCCCAGTAGTTCAATTGCAAGGTCATGCCGTAGCTCTATTTTTAATTTTTAAAGGAATCTCCACACTGTTTTCCAAAGTGGCTGCACCAACTTGCATTCCCACCAACAGTGTAAGAGGGTTCCCCTTTCTCCACAGCCTCTCCAACACTTGTTGTTTGCTGACTTGTTAATTTTGGCCATTCTGACTGGTGTAAGGTGGTATATCAGTGTGGTTTTTATTTGAATTTTCCTGATAGCTAGTGACGCTGAACATTTTTTCATGTGTCTGTTAGCCATTTGTATATCTTCTATGGAGAAGTGCCTCTTCATGTCTATTGCCCATTGTTTTGTAAAGATTTTATTTATTTGACAGAGAAACACAGCCAGAGAGGGAACACAAGCAAGGGGAGTGAGAGAGGGAGAAGCAGGCTTTCTGCCGAGCAGGAAGCCCAATGTGGAACTCAATCCGGGTCTCCAGGATCATGACCTGAGCCAAAGGCAGTTGCTCAACCAACTGAGCCACCCAGGTGCCCCTCTTGCCCATTTTTTGATGTGTTTGTCTTCTTTTTGGATGTTGAGTTTGAGTAGTTCTTTATAGATCTTGGATATCAGTCCTTTGTCTGTAGTGTCATTTGCAAACATCCTCTCCCATTCTGTGGGTTGCCTCTTTGTTTTGTTGACTGTTTCCTTTGCTGTACAGAAGCTTTTTATTTTGATGAAGTCTCAAAAGTTCATTTTCACTTTTGTCTCCTTTGCCTTTGGAGACGTGTCTTGAAAGAAGTTGCTGTGGCCGATGTCAAAGAGGTTACTGTCTATGTTCTTTCCCAGGATTTTGATGGATTCCTGCCTCACGTTGAGGTCTTTCATCCATTTCGAGTTTGCCTTTGTGTGTGGTGTAAGAGAATGGTCTAGTTTCATTCTTCTATATGTAGCTGTCCAATTTTCCCAGCACCATTTATTGAAGAGACTGTCTTTTTTCCACTGGATATTTTTTCCTGCTTTGTCAAAGACGATTTGACCATAGATTTGTGGGTCCATATCTGGACTCCCTACTCTATTCCATTGGTCTATTTGTCTGGCTTTGTTCCAGTACCATGCTGTCTTGGTGATCACAGCTTTGTAATAAAGCCTCAAGTCAGGTAATGTGATGCCCCCAGCTTTATTTTTCTTCTTTAACAATTATGTAGTGATTCAGGGTCTTTTGTGGTTCCATATAAATTTTAAGATTGTTTGTTCCAACGCTTTGAAGAATGTTGGTGGAATTTTGGTTGGAATGGCATTGAAAGTATAGATTGCTCTGGGTAGTATGAGTAGCCTTTTAAGTTTTGAGTCTGTAGCAAGAGAGCTCCTCTTACCCAACCCTGCATGAAGACAATTTCATATAGTGCTGAAGGACTTTGAGTTCTATTTGTGAAGCCATGGAAAGATCAATATTTGTGCAATAATAAGAATCTCCAGGGGGTTATTAGAAAATAGGTTAAGTTGTTTATCTGGGTTCTGAATTAATAATATTATTTCCCAACTAAACTGATTTTGATACAAGGTAATACTTCTATTATTATATCATCACCTTTCTGTCAGATAATGTAAGATTTTCCTCATTGTTTAAATGGAACAGTCATATGTAATAAAAGTAGTTGATTCATCAAAGGATATGAAGGAATTACATGCCATAGATATTTAACATATGATTATTATTAAGCTAAGAGTGTGTTTCTTCTCTACAACTTAATTCAAGAAGAAAGGCCTTCTCCAAAGACTTCTTCACTCTTAGGATACATAGAGTGTCTATTTCAGGAAATAGGAGGGTTGTTTTAACAATATACAGCATTCCAGAGACTCTTGCCAAGTTATGACAGAAACCATGATTGATGAATAAAATATGGAAGATGGAAAGAAGCCCAAACCTGGGATGTAATATTCCAAAGTGATTAGGGCTAATTACTAAGATGTCGACCTCATTGGAAGCACAGCCTATCTTCTAATGCTTGCTTTCGTTATCAAAAGGCAGTACAGAGTGAGTGGATCCTACAATAAAAGACCCAAGAGAATAGAGGGCTTTGGTATTTCCTTGCTTTGCATGAAACTTCAATGTGAAAGCAGAATGACATGTTGGTGATTCATGGATGAACCAGTCATATTCCATAAATGAGACATCTGGAAGGTGATTTCAAGTTGCACCTTAAGCATAATCTTGTAAAACTCTATTGCTAAATATGGCTTTTAAAAAACTTCCTCTGTTGATTCCAATATAAAGGATGTAATTCAATCCTGTTATGGTTTTTTAAAGTGTTCCAAAATACTTCATCATATTAAAATAGTTTTTCAGATTGAGATTCATAAACATTTTATATTGCAAGTGATTAAAAGAAAACAAATTCTTGAATTCTTGGTCTATTTTTAATGCTAGAGCATTAAATTGCAGAATAATTTCAGACCATGAAATTCCATGGGTATTTAGAATTTATGGTGGTCTGCAATTATTGCTGAAACAAAGATTAATGACCACTATGAGAAAACCATTACATTTGAAAGCTGACTATGGGCCTATAAATAGCACATCCTTTACAGGATTTTCAAAACTATTTTTGACTTTATAAAAGATAAGAATTCCAAGATACCATTAAAAAATTGTTTTCTCAATCCCTTCCTCTATTCTCTTCCACATATCTTTGAAGGCAACGTACATGTCTAATGACTGTGTATGAACTATTGTGCTTGGCTGGTGTCCCCATGTGTCTTTTTTTTTAAGATTTTATTTATTTATTTGACAGAGAGAAACACAGCTAGAGAAGGAACACAAGCAGGGGGAGTGAGAGAGGGAGAAGCAGGCAGTTCAATGCAGGGCTCGATCCGGGGTCTCCGGGGTCATGACCTGAGCCGAAGGCAGTCGCTTAACCAACTGAGCCACCCAGGAGCCCCCCTATGTGTCTTTAAAAGATTAATAAAGTTGTGAAAATGGTTGACTTTCAATATGTTTAATAAGGTTTTTAGCCTTTATTCATCATAAAGTATGAAAACACTGGATTTCAAATTGCTTTTTTGCTATCCATGATAGCACAATAATTCTAAAGTTATTTTTAACTACACAGAAAAGAGATGGCAAGCAAATAGTCTTTTTTCCCCAATGTGATATAAATGATATCTTAGCATAAATGGTTGAGCCAGATGTAGAATTTTAATCTGCAGATTCCAGATTCAATGCCTTGTCATCATTAGTATCATCATGTGGCTAAATGTTCTCTATATATGGTATAAAACTAGAGCTGACAAAGTATATTAAATAGACAGAGTCCAACACTACCACAGAATCAATTTACAGTAGACTGAAGTTTTAAGAGCAGAGAATAAGAAGGATATACCCTGTCCATACCATGTACCATGACCAAATCCTGAGAATGGAAGAAGTCACTTCTGGCCAGGAAGGAAAGAACTGGCAAGCAAAAGCAGCTCAGAAAAAACAAACAAACAAACAAACAAACAAACAAAAAAACTCGAAGCTTTCCTCCATGGCATTCATAAAGTTGAAGATTTCCCTGTTCTTTCCTTTCTAGAAATGTCCCTGTTACCTTTTAGTCAAATGGTTTGCTCTGATTTAAAGATTATATGTGGAAAATTTTTATCATATTATAAATGGGCACTTAGTAAAATGTTAGTTCTGAGAACTCAGATATTTTGTTTCTAAATGTTGCAACTTAAATGAAGTAACATATGCTTGCATTCACAGTTAATAAATAAATTATTAAGTGCCTACTGTGTGCCCCATGCTGTCCTAGCATTGGAGATACAACAGTGAACACAACAGAAACTTTAAATCCCAGCCCCCGTGGACAGGACCCCAGTCCGTGCTGTTCCAGGGGGAGTGCTGCTAAACGGTTCATCTATGTGAATAGTGTCCCCTGAAGTTGGTGGTGTGCTGACTGTGCAGACCTTACGTGGTGACCACTCTGCTTGTGAACATTTCTCATTTATGCAGCATTACTGAACAAAACGGTGAAGCATATTGTTCAAGTAGATTTCCCAAAAGAAATAAAGCTTACTCCAAAAGGTGCCAAAATATTTTAAACTGCTTTAATGGACAGCTTTTTAAAATGGATTGTACACTTCCATGCCTTGTTAAACAGAATAGACTGATCAGACTTAACTTATTGTTAATGACTCCATTTCATCATCGTGAACATAGGCTATTAGAGTGTGCTAAAATTCGGTGATTGTTCTCAGGGGTATGAATCATACACAGCAGTATGCAATCTCTGAGCAGCCCCAGCTGCTACACTTTTCAGTCCTTTTGTCCATTTTCTGTAATCTCTTCCTTTATGCTGTTGCTTCTCAGATCCTCCCATCTCTGCACCTATCGCAAGTTTCATTTTCTCATGCTACAGTACTGTGTTTAATCTACTACATAAAGATAAGCCACAGAATCAAACTTGCTCCAAGCAATTATATATACCATATGCCAATTATCTTTTTAAGATAATTGAGAGAGGGTTTGTCAGTGGAGGGGAGAGGAAGAGAAAGAAGGAGAGAGAGAATCTCAAGCAGACTCCTCACTGAGTGCATAGCCTGACTGGGGCTCGATTGCAGGACACTGAGATCATGACCTGAGCCGAAATCAAGAGTCTGACACTTAACTGCCTGAGCCACCATAGTGCCCCTACTATATACCGACAATGAAGACCACGAGGAAATACATAAGAAAAATTACTGATAAAAACTTTTTTCAGTTCGGCTGCTCCAAGCCTTAGTAGTATCTTTGGGTTACAAACTGTTGGATTTGTCAATTAAATGACCAGTGTATTAAGGCACTTCTGATTTGCATGTGTGTGTGTGTGTGTGTGTGTGTGTGTGTGTGTGTTCATGTGTGTGACAGAGACAATGTTAGAAAAGAGTGAAACTGATTAATTTGTGTGCATATATAGTTTAGGTATCTACTATACATGGGTTTCAGATGATATAAAATAACAAAAACATTATATTTTCCACTCTAAGAGGATCTATCTGTTGATGATATTGATTACTGCATTGGCTGTTTGATCTAAGTTATCTATTTCTGAAGTTAAGGAAGTTTGTAAAATAAAATATAGTTCTACAAGGTACTACTTTAAGAAAGACTACAGAGTTATATTTCCTCTAAGTCTAATCTTTCAAAAAATATTTCCCCTTTTTGCATTTAGTTTTTAATTAATTCTATATAAAACTAAGTGTTCACTAAATACCAGCCATATGCAAGACATAGTAATTATTTAAAATAAGCAATATTAGCTGTTTCTTCTTTAAAGTATTATTGTCAGGTAGAATTTCTCCATATGTAAAGCTAGCTCAAGATTAAAAAATTGATCCATGTAATTTATATTAGCAGCAAAAAGAAGGAAAACCATATAAGAATTACGATAAACGCAGAAACACTTGACAAATACATGTGTAACACTATCATTAATAGAAAAATCTAAGAAATCTACAAGAAAAGCTATTAGAATTAGTAGTTCATTTAGTCATGTCTCATATTAATATACAAAAATCAGTTGTATTTTTATATATTAGCAACAACCAAGTGAAACTATAAAGAACAGCATCAAAATTATAAATACAGGGATGTCTGGGTGGCTCCGTCAGTTAAGTGTCAGACTTCAGCTTAGGTCACAATTCCAGGGTTGTGGGATCAAGTCCTGCGGGGGGGGGGGGGTCCTTGCTCAGCAGGGGTCTTCCTTCTCCCTCTGCCTGCTGTTCCCCCTGCTTGTGCACTTTATCTCTCTCTTTCTCTCTGACAAATAAATAAATAAAATCTTAATACTTAGTACTTATGGATAAGTTTAACCAAAAAGAAGCAAGACTTACAACCTGAAAACTATAAAACATTGCTGAAGGTTTAAAAGACCTAAATAAATCTAAAGACAGCTCAAGTATATTGATTGAGAAATCAAGTATATAGAGATATATTTTCCTCAAATTGATCTACAAATCAAAATTTCAGAAGATTTTTTTAAAGAAATCCATAAATTGCTTCTAAAATTTATATGAAAATTCAAGGGACCTAGAGTAGCCAAAACCAGGCTTTTTGGGTGAAAAAAAGACTTATTATAAAGTTACTATGGTAAAGACAGTTTTGTTGAGTATTATTGAGAAGGTAGAATTAGAGACCAGTGGACCCAAATACAAAGTTTAGAAAGAGATCCACACATATATGGTCAACTTAATGTCAACAAAAGTGCAAAGTCAATTCAGTAGTTAAAGAATTGTATTTTCAAGAATCCTTTGTTACTAAACAAACAAACAAACAAACCCGTATACCCTATGTGATACAGATGGAGAGATAGATTGATCTTAGCTCTTACCTCACACAATATACAATAATTACCTCTAAAAAGGTTATAGCCTTAAATATGAGTTAAAGCTATAAAACTTCTAAAAGGAAACAAATGAAGAAATATTTGTGATCTTAAATAAATATTTATTAGAAAAATCTTAAACCAAAAAAGAAAATAAAAAATAACTTCATCATAATTAAAAACGTTTGCCCCGTCAAAAGACACCCAAGAAATTAAAGGAAAGACACAGGCTTGGAGAAAATACCGATAAAACATATGCTGATAAAATTCAGAATATGAATATATAATATTCAAACATACAATATGCACTTTACCAAAGAATATCCATGTCAGATAAGTATATGAAAATATCTTTAGAAATATGAAAATTAAAATCCAAACTAGTTAACACTACATACCAACTAGGATTACTTAAATTTCTAAATCTGACCATACTAAAAGCTTTCAGAATATAAAGCAACAACTCAGAGATTGTTCTATAAACAAAATAGTTCAGCCACATTGAAGAACAGTTTGGCCGTTTTAGATATAATTAAATACATACTTAATATATGATCCAGAGATGCTATTCTTAGGTACTTATCCCACAGAATGGAAACATGTTTTTACCCAAAGACTTATGTATAATGTTTGTATTAGCTTTATTTGTTATAACTAAAAAACTGGAAACAATCCAAACATCTATCAACTTATAAATAGATAAATTGTGGTATACTATATCATGTGATACTACTCAGAAATAAAAAGGCTGAACTACTGCCATACACAATGATCTAGATGAATGTCAAAACATTATCCTAAAAGAGAGAAACTAGATCCAGAAGAAAATATAATGTATGATTTCATTTATAGGAAATTCTAGAAAAAGTGAAACTCTTCCTGATGGAAGACCAGTAATTGTTAGAGCCAGGGACAGAGAGAAAAGATTTACTGTTTACCTAGGGAACTTTCTGGTATGAGTAAGACATTCTCTAGCATATTTGTTGTGATCATTCTAGGAATTTATGTATTTATCAAAACTCATTATATTATATACTTGAAATTGGTGACTTTATTTGTATGCAGATTATAACTCAGCAAAGCTAATAATAACAACAAAGTAGAATCAACCTGTTAAATTGTTCATTTGATAGCACAGTAATGTGGAATATCAGTTAGAGGATTGTGATGGTTCTAAATAGTTAATCTCCTGTATTTTATTATATAAAAACCAATAGCAGGGAGTTTGCTAATCCTGAGAGGACTTGAACTCCCGTTCTGGTTTTCATCTGTGACCAGTGTTTATCCTGACATTCAAAACTATGTCTTTAGATTGCTATTTGAACAAATCCTCAGATCAGTGATTGGCATATTCAAGACATCACTGACTAACTTGTTCAGGTTTCTTATCTTGTTTTAGCCTCATCCCTAGCCTCCAGGATAATCAGTATAACACTTCAAGCTTACAAACATTTTGGTGATAACAGGGATTGATTGACCCGAATGCATGCTTTTTGATCAATACTTGCAGAGGAAACACGTGACACGTCCAAAGCCTATGATTTGTCCAGACACCATTTTGTGAGGGTTGGTGCTTATCTGGTTTATTCAGCTCAACAATTGGAATGTTGAGTGGGATTTTCTGTTTAGTAACAAACTTCAATCACCTCACTTTAATCTTATGCAGAGAGATTCATTAAACTTGGGATTTCATAAAGACCACAAAAGCCATTTGCTTACAAGAACTGAAATTTTACTGTGGAGTGGAATGTATGGATGGTAAGTTTAAGTTTAATCCTATTTTTAATCATAGCAATCTTTTACTGAGATAGTAGTGAAATGCTTACCTGGGACCGTGGATATAGTGTTATGAAAAATCTTTCTTCTCTTTACTGCTGTGTTGGAAGAGATTTGAAAGTTTATCCTAGCTTTTGTCAAGAAAATAATAATATTTTTCTAAATCAGCATTGCCTGAAATCATTTTTTCTCTATTAACCTCAACCCTACTCCAATATTTAGAAACCATTCACTCTGTGGAATCTTTCAATATTTAAATTTTAAAATGCAGCCCCACCCCCACCACTTAAGTACCTCATCTCCAGAAACAAGAACAAAGAATAAAATCTATCACTGGCTGATGTGCCGAGATTGCGATATTTAAACTGAAAGGAATTTCCTGGACATTCTGCCTTAGTCACTGGTAACGGAAGAAGGCTCCCAGCTCATGGGGCAAATTGGAGGGAGGTCATTGAACCTGTTTTTTTGTTTTTTTGTTTTTAATTTTTATTTATTTGACAGAGAGAAACACAGCCAGAGAGGGAACACAAGCAGGAGGAGTGAGAGAGGGAGAAGCAGGCTTCCCGCCGAGCAGGGAGCCCAATGTGGGACTCGATCCCGGGTCTTCAGGATCATGACCTGAGCGGAAGGCACCCAGGCGCCCCGAACCTGTTCCTTTTAAAGAAACTCTCAGCTTGCTGATCTCATCTGAGATACTATCTGATTGAACAAAAGCAGAATTAAATGTTACCAATAACCTATATAGTGACTGTGACCAAACATGATAGTAGGATGTGAAATTATTCAAAAGAATAATATTGTAGAACGATTAACGATAGACATGTATGAAGAACAAAAAAATGTAAGTGACTACATGGAAAACACAATGGCAATGTGGGATTGGCCATGTATTTTAAGTCTGAGAAGCAAATATAAGACAAGGATTTTATGTGATGAAATTATCTTTTGAAGGCAGAAGAAAAAAGATCTAATTGATATTAGATCCACATAGCTGGGCCACAGAGGGGAGGACTGTTTCTTCAACCAGTCTGTATTTTATTCTACATAGTACGGTGGTAATAAATGAAGACCTAGAGGAAGCCACTGAGGTTGAAACCTGTGTTCACCACTTACTACCTCAAGAATATTGGGTACACTACAGAGTGACCCTAAATCTCTGGTTCTCTCTCTGTAAAACGGAGTATTCATCTCCCCCTGCTGCATTGTTTCAGGAGGAGCACTGACTGAAGACGCGTAGTCACACCCACTCACACAGCACACATAGACGGCGCTGGAGTGGGCTCCTCATTTCACTGGCCAGGGATGCACACAAACTTGTGAAATGGCCATACAGCATACGAGTAGCTGCAACTGACTTTAGTATATAACCCCGCTGCCTTCAGATTCCCTAACAAGGACACAGCACTGCTCCGGACGCTCCCTGCAAAGAGTAGGGTCTCCCCAGATCTGGAAACCTTCATTCTTACTATGCTCCCATCCTTTTATACTCAGTGCTCGCATCCCCATTCCAGAGGTACCTTCCCGAAGTAGATGTTTTCCCATTTACAGGGATGTTTATATACATTGGATGTATATACATTGTGTATACATTGGAGGATGTTTATATACATCCTCCAGGCTCCTTCCATCATTTTCATTCTCAGGAAGTCCCCTTCTACACCTGGAGAGAGACGGCAGCAACAACTGCTCAGTAGCCGAGTCTCTGCTCCCGCTTGCCAGCATTTGGGACTACAGTTAGTAAGACTGCATGCGAAGTTGAAGGTTGCTAAGTGAGCAGGTGCAGAAAGTTCTCATCACAAGAAAAAAAATGTTTTTGTAACCCGGTGACAATGGATGTTAACTACCCTTATTCTGCCATTCTGTCCTTTCAGAATACAAATTCCAAATCATTAGTTGTGAACTTAAAATTAATATAATGTTGTATGTCAATTACACCTCAATTAAAAAAAGAAGAAGAAGACCAATTCCTTCAGGGATGCTTGGAGGGCTATGTGAGGTTTAAATGAGATAATCCTGTAAAGTTTTAGGCACATAGTAAATACTCGATATCAATTATTGAATAACTATTAAATAATTATTTAAATTATACTTAAAATAGTATTCACTATTTTTATTATTACTTCAGAGAGTCTTTATGAGATTTAAATGAGGTAATCCATGTATGATGCCCAGCCCAGAGCCTGGAACACACTAATCTTCCAAGACTTAGCTCTTAATACTATCACTATGTTAGTACTCCTCTTGTCGTCGCTGTGGTAATCAGTAGAAACCCTCACTCTGTGCTCATCCTTTGCCTAAATGCGCCTCAGCCGCATAGCCTGTGTGCACTTTTTCACTAAGACCTTGACTCGAGACTTGAGATTGTTTCGCGGGCATTAGCAACTTGTCCTATTTTGGCTCCACCAACCGAATGGTTTCCTCAGCTTTCATTTCCAACGTTCTCAGTGTTGCGTTTTGCTCCGGAGGAGGACAGAAGAACTGTTGGTGAGATTCAGCAGTGCTGCGGTTCCTACGATTTTACAACGTTGTGTGTTAGAAGGATTAGCCGACCCTAAGCGTACCGCATGAGGGCAGTTTACGGTGGAGGGTATGCATGTCAGGACCAGAGCGCAGTGGCAGATAGGGAGGCTTGATGTGTTCATGGAAAGAGTGGTTATCGTCCTTGATTCTGTTCTCTTGATCTAATAACAAGTGAGACCTTTTAGCTTGAGTTTGTGCTACTATCCAGCAGACTAGTGCGTTTGTATTTGCCATTATGATTTTTGACTAAGGGTTTAATGTGCTTAAAATAGAAGCTAAAAGGCTCAGAAATATACTACCTTATTAATTGCATCACTCCCACCTTTTTATAGAGCTTGTCAAAGTGTATTGACTGTTTTGTAAAAAAAGACGCTCAGAATTTAAAATTCCCTTACATTGAATAATAGCCAAATATGATGTGATTTCCAAAAATAGGGTAACTTCGGGACTGATTATTAGGTGTGTGGAAACCATTTTTGACATGCACATGACCTAGTACTTCAGAGTTACAAAGGCTTAATAAGGAGATTGAAGATGCTCTAAGTATGTGATCTATTTCACCATATCATATAGAGATGCAATATCCCTTCTCTAAAAGTTGCCATTGGCTTATGGCTATAGGCCATTGTACAAAGCTTCCCTGTGGTTTTGAAATTCACAGGCCACTCAGGACAGTGGAAGAAGGCTGTGACCCACAGGCTATGTAACCGAGTTAGTCCTGCCTTGTAACTCGCTAACTACATGTTGGGCTGCAAGGCATTTAATCTGTTGGGGACTCACTCTGATCATTTGTGAAATAGGGGGTGGGTGTCACTGCCTTCCTGCTTTACATAATGAGAAGTACCAGCTAAGTAGCAGCTCCAAGAACCTTGTTTTTTAAGATTTTATTCCTCCTTCCTTGTAGTCTTTCCTGAAAATAGGCACATCTTTTACTTATCTCCCTGAACACTAAACCGAAGGCTTGAACTCCATAATCTGCTCTGTGATTATAACCTATAATCCTTAGAATTCCCCAACCTTGCAATTTCACCTTTCACCTCTTATGAGAGGACCTCCTGACTCCATGTGCCTCTGCAGCCATTTTCTCCTGGCCTCCACGTTCTGTAGGTCATGGGACTCTCATTCTTCATCAGTCAGTATCTAGAGCTAACTTAGTTGGACACCACAGATGTATAAAGAAGGAGATGCTGTTTATTCTTTGCTGTTAGGGTCATTGGTGGTAAAAATGAATCTTCTTTGTGAAAAAACTAATTTATAAGCTACAAGAAAGCTAGCCTCACTTATTACCTCTGCACAGAAATAACAGGGGTTTTTAGGGGCCCCCAAAGTCTTGTTCATAGTGATGTAATTCTGCACCTCCATCCTCAAGGAAAGGTGTAGCTGGTTTTGTCAGGTCAAGAAGGAGCTATATGGAATGCTGAGTTCTCAAAATCTAGTGACTGGATAAGCAGAAGCATACAAAGCAATAGACATTTGGTCATTACTAAGGATATGCTTCAAACCACAACATGCTGTGTTCTGGAATCATTCCTAAGATTTGCATCACAATGTATAGCGTTTTGGTTTGTTTGTTTCATGAACAATCCTATCTGCTACCTCATTTAACTCTTGCTACAACCCACTTTAATAGTTTCAGGACAAGAGCCATGCCCCTGGGGATGACTTTATGAAGGAGATGATTGTTTAGACATATACTCTAATTTTTACATGTTGGAATTTGCCTTTAAAAGCATTTTCTTGAGAAAGTCTATTCCGTTTCTTTGTCCACCAGTAAGTAGTATACAGCAGGAGATTCAATTTGTGCCTACAGAGTGTCTACCTTGAGTTTCAGGGAGACCTGGATACTCTTATCTGGAGGCATTTCTATTTCCTCTCCCAAGCTTTTGTTCAAATGCTGCTTTCACGTGGACTTCCTTCCTTCTGATGGGTCTAGACCAGTGCCTGGGCAGGCATGCGTGCACACACATGTGCAAACACAGACACACTTACAGTGCACACATACACATGACTCTTTAGTCCCTTGCTCTAACTTACTTTTATTTATAGCAGCTGCTGTTACAATTCATATGTACTTACTTGTTCAGTGTCTGTGCTCCTCTTAAAAGTATAAATTCCAAAAAGGATAGGGGCTTTGTCTTGTTGTTGATCTGCAGCCAAAACCTTGGTCAGGGCTTAGTGCCTAATGACTTTTCAGTAAATATGTATTGAATAATTGAATGGATGATTATGAAGAAAGAAAAAATCTCCTGTAATTTACATGAGTGGGAGTCATTAGACCAGGTCAGTTATGGAGGGTGGACAGCTTTGCAGGGGGCAGAGAGGATGTTCAGTGTAAGGTCACTCTGATTTTCCTCCATTACAATCCCCAAAGACTCACAAAGGAGCACAATAACAAAACTAGTTTAATAAAAATGAAACTCTGTAGAAGACTAAAGGAACAAAATACTGGAAGAATCCATCCTGCAGTTTTTACCACTAAGAGGGAAGGCAGTAGCTTTGGCTGTAGCAATGACAGGTGAATATCTCCATCAGTGTGTTCCATGCCTGGTCAGTGGAGGGGGAGGGGTGGCATCTTTCCTGGAGATCAGTACTTTAACCTCCACTTAGGGTCTGTGAGACTGGGAGTCGCTCCTTAGTCTTATTTGAAGCAGAATATGAAGAAAATGGTACTTGCCCTTTGAGAGCCAGGAGTTTGCAGGAAACACAGGCCACTTTCCAGGGATTTCCACAACAGTGTGTTTTGTGTCCCCAAATTGACATACTCTGGAAAATCCAAGTTACAAAGCACTAAGCCTTCTGTTGAATTATTATTAGTGAGAGGGGTGTGTGTGTGTGTGCTTGCATGCTCATGGGTGCATGTGTTTAAGCCAAAAGGAGAAAAATATAATCAAGAGAAGATATGGTCCTTATCATTAATGAAGTAACAGTGACATAAACATGTAAGGTCTTAACATCTTCATTGTGTGCATCAAAAATGGTGAAGAGATGCAGTTTACTAGGCTCATCAAGGAAAGGTTTTGTAGAAATAAGTGATATATTCTGGGAATGCTAGCATAAATGGGAGTCAATTGAGCAAGACCTAAAAAGCTTAGAAGGAATTTGGAACTAATACTCAAAAGGATGACATTAAGAGAGGGAGTCATAAATAATCAGAACTATAGAAACATAGAATGTGAAATATTTATGATGGAGGAGATTTTAAAAATCCTCTTTGGAAATACATGGTTTTGGTTTCTTGGTCCTCACTACCTACTTACTATTTGTTTCTTCGGTATTCAGAAATTCAACTTCCTTGCCCACGGAGTGGGCTGCTCTTGTCCACTTTTATGATTATTTGGAAGATTAAGAAGCTAAAGGAAGTGAAAGTTACAGTATGATACTTGGGAACTGTAATTAATATTTAGTCTCTGCCATTAATTTTACAAATGAGAAAACTGGTTAAATGTTAACTCTTTACAAATACTATTTCCACTACATTTCAAATATATTTTGCCTCTCCCTTTCTATTTGCTACTATGGAAAGCAGAAACTACTAAAAATTAGAGAACATAGAAAAATATAAGCAAAATTTTATTACTCAAAGAGAATCACTGTTATATTTTTGATATATTGTTCCAGTGTTTCTATGGATAGATTTTTGTGAATTTTTGTTTTCACTTTATGGTGGTTTTATTGCTTCCTATTTAGAGTAAACATTATTCTAAAATAAGCATTATTAATGGTGCAGAGCATTTCACCTAATGCATATTTCAAATTTATCTGACAAGAATCCAACAGGTTCTTTCCAAATTCCACATGGAATTATGCTGCCATAAACAACTTTGGATATAACTTTATAAAATGGAAAGATTTCAGATTAATATTGAAAATAATTTTGTAAATGGTTGAGTAGGGTCCTTCAGAGATGGAGAGATGAGTTTCAAGAGGGTGAGAAAGTATAGTGAGGAGTAGAACACAAACCTATGGAAAGGCAGTGGTTAAGAGCTTGACCTTGGTGTCTGATATGCTTCCCAATGTGAGAACTTGGACAACTTTAGGCTCAGTTACCTTATCTACACAAGGAGCATATTGATAGATCCCAGTTCCTAGGATTGTTGTCAGGTTTAAACAGCAATTCCATACAGCTCTGAGAATAAGGCCTGACAATTAATGAGCACTCAGTCCGTATCCGTTGTGTTTCCCAATGTTTTAGTAACAAGAAAGAGTCAGAGATGATGGTCCCAAGTGGAGACAGGATTGAATGATGGCTTCCTTATTTCAGGAGAAGTTAAAGTGTATGTAAGTGCAGAAGGAAAGGAACAGATGAAAGGGGCAATGAGAGATGACTTATTCTTAAAATATTTTTTCATTTGGCAAAGTTGTATCCAGAAAAAACATTTTTGCCAGTGTTCTCTTTCTCTTTCATTTTCTTATTCCCATTCCATCCCATTAAGTAGATAGTTCAGTGCTTCTTGCTTTGAGGGATGTGTGAGGAGAAAGCAGGGAAAGGAAGCCTCTTCTGGCTTTTGCAAGAAGCCCCTAACTCTTAATTTATTTTATTTTACTTATTTTATTTTATTTTTAATTTATTTTAATTTATTTTATTTTATTATTTTATTTTAACTCTTTGGGAACTAGTTGGGGGTTCTTAATGAATTCACAGAGAAAAATATCACCAACTAGAGCTAGGTGTCCTGAGACAAGAGTCTGGGAAGGCCTCCTCACTAACCAACTGAGCACATGGCATCATCACTAAATTAGCTGAAGTTCCATAAATGGATTTTTTTTAAGTACCAGAAATATATATAGTGTTTTTGTCCCTTTGTAATGGATGCTAGGTCTTTCTAAAACTAAGTGGGCCAATTTTTTGATTTCTCTTACTTAGAGATAGTAAAGGGAAGAATGGTTCCTGTGCTCACGATATACAGCACAAGTATTTATTTAGAAGAAAGGATAAAATTTCACCTGCCGTCTTAACTGAATTTCTCCCGGGGATTTTAGAAAGAGAGAAGTAATAATTCATTAAAGTCTAACCATTATTATTAATACTACCACTACTACCATCACCACCACTACCACTACTACTAACAATAATAATAAAAATACTAGATATTGAGTTTATAATATCAAGTCTTACCTTAAATGCAGCATCCCAAACTTGTAAAATGCTGTGTTAGTCTTCTTGGGCTGCTTTAACAAAATGCCATAGACTGGAGGCTTATACAACAGACTTTTATTTCTCATAGTTCTGGAGGCTGGGAAGACCAAAATCAAGGCATTGGATGGATTGGTCCAGGTTTGAACCCTATTCCTTTATACAAATGACCACCTGTGTGTCTGTGTCCTTACATGGCAGAGAGAGAGCTCTAGTGTCTCTTCCTTTTCTCATGAGGGCACCAAACTCATCATTATGCTACATCTTTGTGGCCATGAAGAGCCCCATCTCTATGGCCTTCTCTAAATTCAGTTCTCTCCAAAAGGGCCCGTCTCCAAATACCATCATGTTAGGGGTCAGGACTCCAACATATGAATTTGGGGGTTTGAAAGGGTGGGGACACAATTTAGTCCACAGCTAAAGCCCAAAATATGTACATATCGTTTTTTTTTTTAAAGCAAACTACATTTGGTGATTCCAACATTAAATTCTACAATAAGTTGGATCTTAAACTAGATTTTGTTTGTCTTCAAAAATCTTGATAGAACACACTCTTCCTTTCCTTATTAAAATATGAGTACTAATGTAAAATTGAAACAAGATGTCATCTGATTTACTTTATTCTGGGTCAAGTGGTGAAAGAAGTGTTCAGACAACCTGCCAGGTTCTGTTAGGTTACACCCAGAGCTTCACGGTTTAAGACAAATGCAGGCTAAAATACTGACTCATAGACATGTGGTCTGGCTGAAATATGTGCTACATGTTTCTGGAAACACACACACACACACACACACACACACACACACAGCACCAAGAAACAGAAATATCTTCAGTAAATGAAAGAAAAAACCTGTAACTGAGTATCTTGTCCTACCAATTTCTACCATCAATTAGAGAAGCAACTAGGTATTTCCATTGTGGTTTGCATTTCAAGGAATTTTTAAAACTCAGCAGTAGGCAAGTTTCTTTCTCTATCATCTTATAATTCTGTTTTGTTTTTTAAGAAACGGGTGTATAAACCTTATGACACCAGCAGTTGGTTGGTAAGCAGAGAGCACTTTAGCCTCAGTTTAAGAAAGCATATAGATATGATATGAGAGAAGAAAAATAAGACATTGTTCAAGTCCAAATAAAGTTGCAAAACAGCCCTTGTCTTTTGACTTCTGCTTTCCTTCCCTCAGACTCCGTGATGTTCCTTCCGGTCCCCAAGGTGTCTTTGCAGAACAAATACTCAGGCCCTCTGTGCACAGATGTGTCCATTGATTTAAAATACCCCTGTTTCTCCCCCTCCCCCTCCTTCTCCACCATTTGCACTTAATTTTTAATTGCACTTGCAATTAAAAATTCCTGTTCCTTCCAATGTATGGATAGGAGAAAAGGATCTAATTAAACTAATACTCAAATGTGATTTCCTGATAGCCTTCCATCCCTTCTCTCCCTAGCTCTTAACTGTGTGGTGTTAGGAATAGAACTATAAATAAGATGTGGTCTTGTACTCACTGTAGGAGAGTCAGATGGGATTCAATTTAGTATGCAGGCCAGAAACATATATTTACAAATTCAGGAAAAACTAGGCAGTGACATCGCCATGATTTACAGGATTTAGTTGTTTCATCTTTCTGGCAGGATAGATGTTTCCTTTATTCTTATCTATTTGCCTTCTTTTGCCCTGAAATCCTCCCCATTGCAGGGAATGGCTTCCCTACATGTTAGTATTCAGCCCTAGTTTAGGATACTCCTCTCACAGTTCTCCCTTAGGATAGTCCCCAGACAAAAAGCATGTTTGAATAGATGTATAAACAAGGCATTAAGAGAAAACAGAAAAGATAGTAACTAAGTGTAATTTTTGGATCACCTGAGAAGGCGGTATTTCTCAGAAAAGCAGACATTAGAGTTAGGCCATAGAAAAACAAAGACTTGGAGTGAAATTTTAAGATGACATTTATTTAAAAAGGAAAATAAAGCAATACCAGATCATTATAGAGTGCCATCATGTCTACATATTTGTAAAAATATCAGATTATAAAGTGATTGATGCAATTGTCTTTATGTGGTCACAATTCTCTTCAAAATCCTTAGCAATACTGAATCTTGCTGTAGGAACACACAAAAAAAAACACACAAAAAATTTTGTTGTGTTTAATTGATCATCTTTATTCTAATCAACCTTTGGGGAAAAAGAGATTAATGCTAACAAAACTACTTGGCCCACTTGAAGAAAAATATTTCTTCTAATTCACTTATTTCATTTGCTTACATATTTTGCACAATCTGTGGTTTCTATCTTCTTGGTGTTTAGCAATAGTTATCATTATTACTGTCTTCCCAACTAAAAGAGAAGCAAATAATCATCTCTTCATGGCTATTTGCATATAAGCTAAAATAATTTTTCCTACTTGCAGATTTGGGGGCATACATGCTAGGAATAGCATGATCTTTTCTCAAGAGTTTCAGTACCATCAGACTGACTTCACTGATGCAGAGCCCAAACGAAATAGAAAGACCCCTCACCCAGGAGACTCTGTCTCCAAGTCCATTGAGTCTGTTTCTCAAAATGACTTTGCATGTGGAGTTGTTTTTGTCCTAAACTTGAAAGTCAAATATTTATGTTTTTGATAGTTCACACTTTCTACTGAAAACCCAAAATATTATTTTAACTCATTAAAAATCTTGCAGCTCAGCAAGGCCCCAAATAAAATAGCTACTGTGTTCCTGTGATTCACTTGTCTACATAGGAACTTGGCAACCATACTCGACACTCTACTTTGGCCCATGAATAGCTAATATAAGTAGAGGAAATTCTGCTATATTTTATTCCACAATAGGATTATTTTAGTAGTGAAATTCAACCTCCCAACATAAGGATAGAAGAAACCTATTATGACACATGTTTAAAAACTCTTTCAAACTGTGTTTCTAACATTTGAATTTTGGCAAAGGTTTTGCTACATTCTGCCCAGCATATTTTTCTCCAACTTAAAATGAGATAATATGATTTCACAAAAGCTTTAATTTTAAAGTTTTTCATACTAAATGGAAACCTCATCATTGAAATTCATGATAAAACACTGTTGTGTGTGTGTGTGTGTGTGTTTAAGATTTTATTTATTTATTTGAGAGAGAGAAACACAGCCAGAGAGGAATACAAGCAGGGGGACTGAGAGAGGGAGAAGCAGGTTTCCCACTGAGCAGGGAGCCCAGATGCGATGCGGGGCTTGATCCTGAGACTCCAGGATCATGACCTGAGCCAAAAGGCAGCTGCGTAACAACTGAGCCACCCAGGCGCCCCTTTTGTGTATTGTTTTATCCAAGAAAATGATTAAGACCAGGATATAGATGTGATACTATATAAATGTGTATACATCCTATTGGCTATTGAATAGAATATCAAAGTTTTTGAGAGTTTAAGAAAATTGTTTATGTTGTTTCAGTGAAAGGCAGTTCTAATTGTGTTCTTTATTTTTAATGGTTAACATGCCACTTCTATCAAGGGTGATAATTTATAAGCAAAATAATGATTATTATTGGAGGCAGATGTGCTGATATGCTTAAACCTAAAAATATGCTGAATTCAACTGTCAAATATCTGACTAATATTTAGTTAATATTCACATGTATGAAGAGTTTTAACTGGATAATACTTAAAAATTCCAAGAGCAGAGTGACCTCTATTCTTGTAAATATTAGGTTGCTCAGTAGGAATCCGTTGGAACTAAGGACTATCTAAAAATATGTCCCCAGTTTATATAGAATAGATGCTATTTCTTCCTTTTTGGAAGATAATGATGAACATTTTTTCAATTCTCTGGACCTCTATCAGATATTCCATCTATGAAACCATTATAAGAAAATGATAGTACATTCTTTTTCAATGGATTTGCCAAAACGGACTATATGTTTAGCCATAAAAGAAATTTCAATAAATTCAAAAATTCAAACTATCCATAGTATGTTTTCCAACCATAATGAAATTAAATTAGAAGTCAATAGCAAAGATAACAAGAAGACGACAAACCATTATTTCTTCAGAACATAAGATGCAAATATTCTTAACAAAAATTTTACAAATTCAGTTCAATAATGTATAAAAGATAATACATCACATAAAATATATATCATATACAAGATAATTATACATCATGAAGAAATACAGCAGGTCAGGATTTCTCCATCTCAACATCGCCAACATTGAGTCAGATAATTATTTTTTGTGTGGGAAGCTATCTTGTACATTGCAGTATGTTTTGTAGCCAGGAGAACCATTCTGCCCCAGCTGTGATGACAAAAATATTTCCAAACATCTCTAAATATCCTTGGGGATGAAAATTTATTCCAGTTGAGAACCACTGGAATAGAGGGAACTTCCTTTATCTGATAAAGGAATCTACAAAAACTTCATTATTAATGGAAATAGAGCCAGTGCTTTTTCCCTTAGACCCAAGAAAAGTCAGGAATGTCCTTTTCGCCAGTGTTATTCAACAGTGTGATGCAGATTCTAACCCATGAAATAAAGCAACAAAAATAAAAAAGAAACAAAAAGTATTCAGATTGGAAAAGAGCAAACAAAATGATCTTTATTCACATCCATATAACTGCTTATACAGAAAATCTTACTAATCTTCAAAAAGCTACTAGAACTAGTAAGTGGGTTTTGCAGGTTTGCAGAATACTAGTCAATGTACAAAAATAAGTTGTGTTCTATATAACGGTAATAAACATTCAAAAATGGCAATTTTAAATATATCATTTATAGTAGCATCAGAATACAAAATATTTATAAATGAGTGTGACAAAAATGTGCAAGATTATTAGAGAAAAGTATAAAACACTGACAAGAGGAATTAAAAACCGAAATAAAATATGAGCATATTGTGCTCATGGAACAGAAAAGTCAATATTATTAATTAATTCTTTCTCATTTGATCTAAATACCAAATTGATCATGATCCCAACTGGATTTTTTTTTTTGGTAGAAATGAACAAGCTGCTTCTAAAATTTGTGTGGAAATGCAATGGTCTAGATTATCCAAAACAATTTTGAAAAAGAAGAACAAAGCAGGAATATTTATATATAATATATATTTATTAAATATATATAATATTTATATACTTGACTTCAAAACTTATTTAAAGTTACAATAATCAATACAATGTGGTATTATGAAAGAGATAGACAAATAGATCAATGGGACAGACTTAGAAATAGAACCATAGTATTGGTCAATTGATTCTTGCTAAAGGGACAGAGAAAATTCTTTGGAAAAGGATTATCACAAATGGTGCTAGGATAATTGGATATCTATATTTAAAAAAGGAAAAAAGAAAAACTTTGACCCATACTCTCACTATATAAAGAAATGAACTTTAAATGTGTCAAAGAACCTAAACATAAAATCTAAAATCATAAAACTTATAGCATAACGTATGGAAGAAAATCTTTGTGATCTTAGGAAACCTAATTTCTTTACCATGAGACCAGAAACACAATCCATAAAAGAAAAAAAACTGGTAACTTTTTCATTTATCAAAATTAAGAAATTCTATAACCCAAAAGGCATTGTTAAAAGTCAAAGACAAGCTAGACTGGGAGAAAATGTTTTCAATTACCTGATAAAGGACTTGTATGCAGAATATACAGAGATCTCTCACACCTGAGTAATAAGGAAACCAACAAACCAAATTTTTTAATGGACACAATGTTTGAACAAACACTTCACTGAAGATACATTGATGATAAATAAGCACAGGAAAATGATGCTCACCCCCATTAATCATTAGGAAAACACTAAGGATCTCAACTATACCTTTTTAAGAATAGCTAAAATTAAAAAATGAATCACACCAAAAGTTAGCATGCATGTGGAAAAACAAAAGTTCTCAGAAACATGTAATAGAGTGTAAAATGGAACATCTACCTTAGAAAACAGTTTGGCAGTTCCTAAAAAAGTTAAAAATTTGCCTATCAAATGGATCTATCATTCATTCCTAGGTATTTATCCAGGAAATGAAGAAATATATGTATACAAAGACTTGTGCATGAATATTCTTAGCACTTTTATTCATAATCATCAAATAACTTTGCCCCGATGATATTATCCCCAGTGTGCATTAACAGATGAATGGATAAACTGTGACTGATGTATCCTGACAGTGAAATACTACTCAGTCATGAAAAGGAATGGACTACTGATACATGCAACAACGTGGATGGATCTCAAATAATTATGCCAAGTGAGGAATCCATAAGAAAATTCATACATATGACTTTGTGTAAATAAATATCTAGACAATTTATACTGCAGTGATAGAAAGCAGATCAGTGGTTGGTTGGTGGGAGGAGGAAGGAGCAAAGGGGGGATGATAGGCACAAGGAACCTGTGATGGATACAGTGTGTTCATTATTTCCCTGGTGGTGATGGTATCACAGGCATGTGCATTTGTTAAAACCAATCAATTTGTAGATTTTTTTCCCTTCAATTTGTAGACTTTAAATATGCAGAGTTTATTGTGTATTTATTATATCTTAATAAAGGTAAGAAAAAATGAGAAATGCCAAAAGCAACAAAAATCTAGAAGAATTGGGAGATTAATTGAGAACTAGAAATGAAGAAATTAGCAAAAAGGACTCCGCCCTGGAAAACAACAGCAGAAATACATTCTCTGAAGATGAGACATGAAAGCAGGACGTTTGTTTGCAGCTCTCAGGGCTAGAACCGGATTGTGTGGTGCCGGGGGGAAAGTCCTCCTTGGACCTGCTTGGACCAGGTTCCATCAGAGAAATGCGGGCGGTGGGATTATACAATCACACAGACAAGCATAGCTGCGAAGTTTTCAGTTACCACCTATGAGGCAACTTTGTCTTCTGGGTATAATTTTTATGTGACTAAGGACAACAAAAATAATTTTATGTTGTATAAAAATGAAAACCATAATAGTGGCTTGCTGGGGTATGCCGAATGACTGAATCGTGTTAAATAGTCGTTAACATCTTCATCTGTAAAATCAGTCTCTGTGAACTTAGATCCCAACTTGTCTCCCCTATTCAAAAGTTCACTCCAATATTTCTCCACTCTTATCATCATCTTTCCCCTCCCTTTGGGAAGAAAACATACTATGGAAAAAAATATTGCAAGCATCCTATTAAGTTTCCCGTCCTAATAGAAGCTTCTTATGGCCTGGCACCATTACCCTGCCATTCATTTGCTCCCCTCTGCAGGGAAACTTCAAAAATGTTGACTCTATTTGTATCTCCAATTCCTTTCCTCAAATTCTCTTTTAAAACATGCTAATTGGGGGGCACCTGGATGGCTCAGTTGGTTAAGCAGCTGCCTTCGGCTCAGGTCATGATCCCGGAGCCCTGGGATTGAGCCCCACATCAGGCTCCCTGCTCGCTGGGAAGCCTGCTTCTCCCTCTCTCACTCCCCTTGCTTGTGTTTCCTCTCTGGCTGTATTTCTCTCAGTCAGATAAATAAATAAAATCTTTAAAAAAAAAAAAAAACTTTAAAAAAAGAACATGCTAATTGGGGCACCTGGTTGGCTCAGCTGGTTAAGCATCTGTTTTTGGCTCAGGTCATGATCCCAGGACTCTGGGATCAAGCCCTGCACCCTTGGGCTCCCTGCTCAGTGGGGAGTGTGCTTGTCCCTCTCCCTCTGCACCTCCCCCCACTCATGCCCTTGTGCTGTCTCTCTCTCTCTCAAATAAGTAAATCATCTTAAAAAACATGCTAATTAGCCCTTTATTCATATGATTCTGTAAGCTCATTCCTGTCATTATCAGTAGTGACTTCTGCATTGTTAAATGCAATGGTCAATTAGTTCTTCCTCCTATTTCTTTATATTTCCTCTTAGGGACCTCAGTCTTTTGCTTTAAATTCCAACTATGTGTCTAAGGTTTGTGGATTTATTTCTCCAGCTAGACCGCTCTTCCAAACCAGCATTCATATACCCACTTGCTTCCTTGACATTTGTACTAGGAATGTTTAATAGATGACACAGATGTAATATGTTTAAAATTACAATTCTGCTCTATAGGATGCAAAATTTGTTCTACCGCTAGCCTTCTCTCATCACATGACAACAACTCCACCCTTGAGTTGCCCAAGAACTTTTTCCGTCTCCTCTTTTCTTCTCATGTAGCAAATTTAATTCTTCAGGAAACACTCTTGGCACTAAATATGAAAGAAAAATGTTACCCCTGACCTTTCTCACCTCCATTTGAGCCACCCTCTGTGTCTCTCACCTGGATTACCATAGTGACCTCCTAACTAGCCTCCCCGCTTTCACTCTCAGTTCCTTTCAGCCTATTCTTCAGCAGCCAGAGTAACCATATTAAAATGTAGAGCAGACTTTACCACTCCTTTGCTCAAAACCTGACAAAACTGGCTCCGGGATCATGACCTGAGCTGAAGGCAGATACTTAATGACTGAGCCACCCAGGTGCCCCCCATTTAAGCTCCTTGAGGGCAAAGTTCTTTCTTTCTTTCTTTTTTTTTTTTAGTCCGGTTGTTTTTAATGATGTGTCCCAAGTGTAGAACAGTACCATGACTATAATAAATGCAGGTAAATATTGAATGTGTGGATGGATATTAAGTATATTTCCTTTTTGTGTATACTGAAGTGCTCAAATGGTTCTCTTTTAAGGGGAAAAACAAAATATGTATGTATAAAATATAAAAATATGTATATTTTGATAGAAATGGCAAGATATTCCTTTAAGGACACAGGCCTCTGTAATAATTTTATGGTCTCCCACCTCCCCCACACTGGTGGGCTGAGCATGTGGCCTGTATTCTAGAATAGACTATAGGATAAATGGTGAGGTCAAATGACTCAAAGGACAGAGATTTAACTGGATCTTATTTTATTGAGGAGAAGAATCCTAGATAAGGGCAGGTTCACCTCTTTCCTAGGTGAACAGAGCATGTAAGAGGCAACATGTGGTCTCACTTGAGAGTACTGTAAAAGAAACTAGAGAGAACCTAGAGAGAACATGATCTCTAGGCCAAAAGTGAAGAGGGAATGTTTTGTTTTGTTTTGTTTTGTTTTTGAAGAGACTGAAGTTACAAGGACATTTTTATCCTCATGAAATTTCATTCTCATGAAATGAGAATTTTGGAGAATGTTAACATAATGTTTAGCAAGGATGCCAAAATGTGCTGCATAATGATATTAAGTTTTCATAGGGAACAAATTCTCTTTGTGACGTAGAACTTCAGCCTCTACTGGCTGGGCACACCCAGATCTATCTAAAACAAGTCAGGCATGATTGGAAGCTTTATGTTTCTGAGAGTATCCCGGCCCTGCTGGACAGGCAGGGAGAATTACCAGCTTCCAAAACCATATACAGTATTGCGCTTGTGCCAGTCATAATTTTTTAATATTTGCTAAGATTGTTTCCCAAGCTGTTTGAAATTTATCAAGATACTTTATAGTTATTGCCTTGTTGTAATAATTTTCATCAAAGGGAAGCAATGAACACAATAATGAACACAATAACAGGTACAGTTAATTTTGGAGAATTTATGACTTGGCTCCCTTTGTTAGTTTATCATCACACTTACTTGTGTTCCTTAATAAAGACTTCTAGATGAATACTACCTGTTTAGTAAAAGTGGAGTATCAGAAGATGGACAAAAGTGATCTTTAAAAACTAATAATGTACATGTATATTATTATATGCAAACTGCAAAATTGTATATTTTCCCTAAGCAGGTGTATGTCTATCAAAATGAGCCTATCGGAAGAAAGTATATGTAAAAAATTCTTTAAAAATTAACTAGAAATCTCAAATATAATCTATTTTTATTGCTTTGACATACATGTGGTAACTCCACTAAGGTGCAGGCAAAGTGGTTAAATACAGATATTTAGAGGATTAATTTCCATAGACATAATGCTCCTACATGTATTACACTAAATGTACGCATGTGGGTACTCCTGGAGTGCTGTAAAGTTCTCTCTATATGTGTATTAATTCTAAGCTCATCATTCTAATGATGCCATTCCTTCCTACCAATGGAAAGAATCAAAGTCTACTTGTACTCACAATATCACAAATGTTAAATGTGAGTGCTGAACTAATGGTGTTTGCAACTCAACTTTTAAAGAATACAACATTCATTCCACAGAATAGATCTCCCTTTGCACAACTGAGTGGTTGTTGGACTGCATGAGAGTCCTTGAGCAATCCTGTAGAAGAAATCCAGGGACAGATTTCCTGAAGATGACTGGGAATCGGCCAGTCTGTCACAGCCAATGTGTATTATTTAGATCATAGTACCCGGGAAGAAAGTTGATCTTCACAATAACTTCTAAGCTTTATTCTGCTATTCTCCCTTATTATTAAAAAAAAAAAAAGACATATAGTTTCTCCACCAATGAAACTGTTCCAAATGCATACCTTTAACTCAGAGTTCAAAAGATCAATAGAGGTTTTTAATTATCACAAAAGAGCAATGTAAGGTTGAGAAAGAATGATAATTTAAATAGTGAAAATAATTCTAGTTAAAAATGCATACTGCACCAGCCATAATGTCTAATGGCTCTACATGGACTATCATCTCTAATTTATTAAAAATCCTTAGATCCAGAGGCTAAAACTGAAGCTTAACTTGCATGGGGTCATCATGGTTATTAGTTTCAGAGCCAGACTCCTATCCTGATACTCTACTTTAAACTTCCTAACTGCCACTATACCATACTTTATTAGTTTATCTAGCATAGAGTAAGAAGCAAACATTTAAGGAAGTGATGTATTTAGATTTACATGCAGAAAGGAGAAGAGGACAAAATGTTGGATCCCTTCAATGTGCCTGACACCATGTTGAATATTTAAGAAATTATCTCATTATTTATCTTCATACTCATATTCCATAAAGCCTTTATGAGAATAAAAGTTCTGAGATTTGTTTGGAGTCAGGCAACTGAAGGATGAAAAATAAATAAGAGTGATTAAAGATTCGGGAAGTAACCCTTCTAATAATAGACTAAAGCATGAAGTCTTATTTGTTTAGGGAAGAGAACATTAAGGAGAAAATTAGTATTAAGAAAATTAGTATTCATTATAAAGACATTTATAAATGTATGTGAATAGGGTTTTGTTGTTACCTCAGGCCAATATAAACAGGAACAAGTCTACATTGTAAGAAGAGAGACTATAGTACTCATGAGGAGAAGCCAACTAAGGAGAACTAGCAGCAAGCTAATATTTATTGAGGGCCTACTATCTACTAGAAGACCAGAGGACTAGGGGCAGAGATAGAGATAGAGATAAACAAGTTATTTTAAGAAAGAACTTACATCAGTTCTCATTCCATTCTGCTCCAGTGTTTTCCTAAGGGAAATAAATATAAATTTATAAATATATGTGTATATAAAGCTAATCCTGCGTTCCACTCTGTGAGTTATGTGGACTGGTCCCTATTTTTAAAGGGCAATCTGAAACTCAGAAAGTTTAAGAAGTCTTCCCAATTTCACACCACGATGAAGTATGAGTAAAGAGAGGTAGTCCAGCTCTTAGAGAAAGAGGAAAAGACACAAAATTGAGAGTTAGAAAATCTGAGGTCTGGTATGGACCTGGTCACTTTGATCATGTGATTGTGATAAAAATAATTCCATAGACTTCTAGTACTTTATTTTTAAAATAAAAATAAGAGCACAAGCAAAGATTATTGGGAAGATTAAATGGCATGGTTTCAGTGGAAGTGTTTTCAATCGATATGAATATAGTAGCTCTTTAAAAGGATTTAGGGAGGTGTGGACTTCCTTCTTGCCATATGGCTGAAATTTAAATTAAAGGAATCTAAGTGTTCATTTTTAATTAGTAATGTTTTGATATAAACTTTAAAGACTTGCTTCTGCCCTCATATTTTGGTCTGGGTGGTTCTCGTCTTCAGATTCATGGGTGATATGTGAATCTTCTGTTTCCTATTTCTCTCATAGTTTGTGCTTTGCATTAATTTTGAGAGATTTTAGTTATCCAATAAGAAGATAAATAGTAGCTATCACATCATACTTCTTCGAGTTACCATAACCAGGATTCTCTGGAGATACTAAAAAGATGGCCAATTGGATATCCAGGTATCTGTCAGTCTTTCTAAAAACTGGAGCCAACGGAAAATAAAAGCAGACAATGCAAACTATTTCCAATGTCAGAGATGTGCAGGGGGGCTCTTAGGGCTATAAAGTTTAATATTTCCTATCTCTCTCTATATGTTACTCATTTATCATATTGAAATTAGAATTGTTCTTGTAACCCCCATTATGGGACAACCCCGAGGAATTTGTAAGCTGCACATAGACCCAATAATCAGATTAATCTAATCACCAGTCACAGGGAAAAAAAAATGCTTAAGTCATAAATAGCAAGAGAACCCATTGATTGTAAATAAAGTCGAAGGGAGACATTACAGAGCAATTTCATTCAAGCAAGATAAATAACTCAGAGATACTGTTTCCTGTTTCTCTGGTATAAACAACAAAGCTGCTTCTCTGGCCTCTCCACAGCCTGGATGTCCCAAGGACATATCCCTCTCCTTTCCTTCCACTTTCCCTAAGGAGAATCCTGGGTCATAAAGGAATGAGAATTGGTTTAACTTCTTTCCTGAAAGGACTTGAGTTTCCTCTGTGTTGATATTTGTGTCATCTTATTATAAGACGAGTAACATCTATTATTAATTGATGCACTAATTAAAGCCATACTTGCAGTTTCCATTAGCTTATTCCCTAAATTCTCCAGAGTTGGCTGTCTGGTTTTAATCAAAACCAAATGGTAGTCCAAGTTCCCAGCCTGGAGCAGCTAGGAGGAAGTCATTCAGTGGAGGCACAAGAAAGCAGAAAAGATAAACAGATGATAGTTCACAAAATTTGTGTGGGACAAAGGAGGCAGATACCGTTGAGCTGCTTTGGAAATGTGATTCAGGGACTCTGTCAGGCTAGACGGAAGAAGTTGCAAGTGGTTAATGTCAGCAAGACTGTAATAGGATCAAGATGGAGTCTGTCTTCTGCTTTCCCAGCCCCGCGTTTGTGTGACTGGAGGATTCTGCCTGGAGGTAACACGCGTGCCATGACACGGACTCCTTTCATTCTGTGAAGGATTCCTGGGATGGGAGAGATCTGAAGAGCATGTTCTATTCACTGGCTTCTTGGGGTTTTACTCACACATCCTCTCAGGTATAAGAGGTAGGGCTGCAGCATTTTAAACTATAAGTAGTGTTAAAAAAATTTTTTTTTCCTATTTAGGGGATGTCAGTTTCAAAACTCTAAATTCATCTTGCTCTCATAAGAGACCTTTTACAAGGAGAAGGGCAGAGGTATTTTGATGAAGTCGTGCCTATACATTTAAGATAGTGGGAAAGCTCTAGAGGAGGGAGAAAACTTTTCTTTCCTTGCTTTTCTTTCTTTCTTTCTTTCTTTCTTTCTTTCTTTCTTTCTTTCTTTCTTTCTTTCTTTCTTTCTTTCTTTCTTTTTTAAAATTCATCAGTAGTGTGGGATAGAGAAAGCTCTAGGACTTTATGACTCTCCAGCTAATCACCTCAAGAGCTTTGACAAACTCACTTCAGTTCTGTGTAAAATCAGAACTCCTAAATCGCCCAGGCGGGCTCTGTTCTGCCCCCCTCCCTCTACTTCGTGCACTCTTTCTCACATGCACTACTCAGAGGCAGGAAATGCTTCCCAGGCAATCGGGGCCTGCCTGTGGAGGCCCCTTTCGCAAGACATCAGTCTGAACTGAGTGGACAGAAGTCCCTAGGAACGCCCCGACAGGCTCCTGCTTGAGCCAAGGCTCCCTCCAGCTGCAGAGGGTGTTTTTGTGAGAATCACACTCTGCGTAAAACTGCTTAGAATAGAGCCATGAGCTCAACCACGAAATGTGAACTTATATTTTGGAGGAACTCACGGGGACGGACTTCTTTCCTTGCCTGAGTGTTGAACAATGTCATGCCTGGGCGTTTCAGCTGCTGCTCCTTGTCTAGGTAAGAGGCTGTGGACTCTCTTTATATTCTGAGGCAGTCTTTGAAGAGGCAGAAAGTTTGACAGAAATGTTAACGTCGTGCACAGAGGGGTGGTTTCCTATGTTTGGGAGCTAAGCTATGATATTTAGAAGTGGAAAATGTTTAGGGAGGAGAAAACTGTGAGTCCAAATTGTTTTAGCACAATGTCAACTCTAAAAGAGGCTCCGGAGAGAATTTAATCTCTTCCTCCAGAAACTAAGACTTTATTTTAATCCCTCTTGATCTTAACTTTTTTATGAATAAGACAAGATTTCCTATTCCATGGCATAATACAAAAACAAGTACATATTCTCACCTTTAAGTGTGGGGTGTAAATGATTGCTTTGATCTCCCTTTCCTTTGCCAACAAGGAGATTAGAGAGCACCAGAGTGACTTTTCTTAATAATGAATCTCCAAAGAATATCTATGTGTCATGTAAAGTATGAGGATTGGACTCCTCAGTATTTCCCCAAATCTGTTTCAAGTACAGTGCATGCTGCTAATGTACAGCTTAAAGTTTTCATTTAAAAAAAAAAGTTAAACACATGAAACTTCAAAAATTATTTCTATTCTAAATAGTATTTAATCTGACTTTCAAAAATTTAAATATTAGAATTAGATTTAGTTTGTATTAACTTTCCTGAATTCCCTGCTCAGGTCCTATTTGTGTGAACATTTTTGAAGAATTGAAGTAAATCTCAATGACAGTGACATTCAGTACTATTATTTTTTTTAAGATTTTATTTATTTATTTGACAGAGAGAGAGAGAGAGATCACAAATAGGCAGAGAGGCAAGCAGAGAAAGAGAGGGAAGCAGGCTTCCCGCTGAGCAGAGAGCCTGACATGGGAATCGATCCCAGAACCCTGAGATCATAACCTGAGCCGAAGGCAGAGGCTTAACCCTCTGAGCCACCCAGGAAGCCTTCAGTATTATTATTTTAAGGAAGCCGGAAATCACAGCAATCACATGAAAAACCAATCATGTATTCATAATTCATACAATCATAAAATTAGATTCCTACTGCACTATAATCTCTTAAGGTATCTTAAATGTCTAAATGTGCAATATATGAAGAAAGAAATCTAGCAATGACTGAAATAAAATGGGCTTATAATGCATAACATACTGTTGCATTTATATTTCTGAAGATTTAAAAATGAAAATATTTTATAGAAATGTGGAATGGTATGTGAAGGGAATATTCATGTATATTTCAAGTCAATTAGATGAACACAAAAATAAATAATGAAAGATGAGAGAGCTATTTGACAGTTGGAGCACAAGAAATCAAGTATTTTAATTCCAAACTTTTGCACAGTTCAAGGTTACCATTTGTTGTATTACCTAACTTACTATTGGATCCTATGCTAGAATAAGTTATCTTGATATATTTTAACTATTCACTAACAATTTCAGATGTGTTAAAACTTTAAATATGATTTTAAAAATCTATTGTTCAGCATGTGAAAAATAAAATGCTGGCTTATCTGAATTATGATTTAATAAAATTCCTGAAAAGAATTTCAAGGAAGGAAAGAACGTAAGAGATCACTTCTTCAAACACTGTCCTGAGGTTGCCTCAGGGAGCTGAGGAATGACATACAAAAGTGACCTGTCCAAGGTCACACCGCTAGCTAGTAGAAGAGATGACAGTGGAATGCCACTTCAAAATTCAGCAATCTTTATACTACATCATCTTGCTCTCAAATAATAATCATGCAGAACGAAGTATGAGTGTGTCCAGTAGAAAGCTACTTTTACACAGAAAACTGTAGTACCACTTTAAACAATGAGAAAGGCTCAAAGCTGCCACCTGTGTACAGTGTGAGCGGGGGCGGGAATCATGGTTTTTAAAAAAAAAACCAATTTCACCTAAGTAATGAAATTTTCTCAAATGTAAAAATTTTCTCATGCTTTCAACAAACACTTCAATGGAGTAACTCGTTGGTGACCGTTTTGTTATGTTTTATGTTTATGCCAAGACAATCAGTCCACATGCTAATAGTTCTATTAATTTTAAACTGATGTTTCTTTAAAAAGTAGAGCTAGAAAGATGCTGGTCTGATTGATATCCTCGTATTCAAATGGTATCATAACCAGTCGGTCCTGGTCAGGGACGTTCAGAGATTTTACTACCCCATAGCAGAATTGGTTTAAGGCTCTCATGTACACAGACATTCTTTCTTTTATCTAACCTACAACTCTATTGCTACAGTGTCTTTCCAGTTTTATGGGTTTTTCCTCAGTGGAAATATAGAAAACAGAAACAGACATAAGAAAACATAAATGTACGTTTGTGGGCCAAATAAAGCCAATTTCTTTTGTCTTCCCTTGTACAGTTTATTTTCAATCCTTTAATTGGTTCATATATCTACTCTGAGCCTTCTACAAAGTCTGTTAGTTGTGGAATGTAGAATTTCTCACAGTATATAAGTACATATCTGACCAGCACAGTGTAAAGTGAGTGAGTAGGCTGCTTGTGCAGTATCACACCTCACATATGACAGTGGATGTTGCGGTGCATGCTGACCACTGCCCTTTCCAAGGCAAGAACCTTTCTCATAAAACCAATTTATGAATTTCTACTGCATGCTGTTTCTTAGAATGGGTGTCATGATTCTTTCTTTCCCTACTTTCATGAACCAGGTTGAATTTCCTGATGTTATTACACTGTAAAGGTGCAGTGTTCAACACTTTCAGTGTCTCTATCCTACACATTATTAGAATGAGGAATCAGTGAAATAAAGCAGCAGCTGAGATGACTGACTACTTGGTTACTGGAAAGCCTAGCAAAAGAGAATACATCATTTCAGCTTTTTCTTAAAGATCTTATAATTTAAGAGGAGAATTTTTCTGACCACTCTTAAACCTGTCCATACCATTCATCTCATTATAAAAACTGTAGGCATGCTTTAATCTCACTCATAGAGGATTGGGTCTTGTCGGCTTTAAACCAGTCTACATTTGGGACATTTTAGATTAGTCCCTTCTTTTGATCTTGGTTATTCTTGGAGAATGAATGAATTAGTGTATGATCTTACAATAAGAATATTTCTGTAGAAATCATCACAGTACAACAGATTTCCAAAGAGTTGATCTAGATCTGGACCAGAGAATTTCATGATGAAAATAAAGAAATGTCAGTAATTGTGCATGAGAATTTAAATAGGATGAGAGAAAAGTAAAAACCTTCATATTTGGAGGAATTGACATGACTGTTGTGCCTTCCTCCCATTTCTGAAATATAAGCCCCTTATGCCTACAACTTAAACCAAACAAGTTTGGAAAGAAGTCCAACTCTAGATTGACTTTGGTGTGGATATAGGGATTTACCTCCATGGTTCTATTTTGGCATTAAATTGCTAGTCAGGGGGCACCTGGGTGGCTCAGTTGGTTAAGCAACTGCCTTTGGCTCAGGTCATGATCTCGGAGACCCAGGATCGAGTCCCACGTTGGGCTCCCTGCTCGGCAGGAAGCCTGCTTCTCCCTCTCTCACTCCCCATGCTTGTGTTCCCTCTCTGGCTGTGTTTCTCTCTGTCAAATAAATAAAATCTTAATTTCTTTTTTTTAAATTGCTAGTCAGTTCGTAGAGTTTTGAGAAATAGATGGACTTAGTTTTTAATGAAATTAAACAGAATAAAGGTGAAGTTTGGACCTTGAGATCTAGTTAAAAAGAGATTGCTGATTTCAGCTGAGTAGATTATAAAGTATGTAACTCAACTTGAAAGGATTAAATAAAGACTCACATGCAAAAAAATAGTGGGAAGGCAACGTAATGTAAACTGTGTGCATATGAATGTGTTCATTAAGATAGATGGGTAGAAAGAATTATTGTACTAGTTATACATGTAAAAACGTTGTTTTGTATTAGACTGATTAACAAAGTGTTTTAGCACCACAACTCAAATAATTCAAGGAGAAAATCAGTCCTATAATGGAAATGAGATAGAAAAGAAGTAGGAAGATCAGAGCAAGTTTAGAAATCCAATGTTTCTTTCTATTCTCAGCCATTAATGTAGCCTCACACATCAGATGCTGCCATTACCTGTTTGCCAATAAATGTTTGTGGAATAAATCGGAGGGAAAGAGGAAAGAAAAGAAAGCAGAACCGGTATAAAAAGTGGGCATTGTGGGACTTTTCCCTCCTAATTTTCCAGACATCCTGTGATGATAGAATAACTTTTATAGGAGAAAGAAAATAAGAGGTTGTGAAGAATCATCAGAACCTGAGGCCAAAGGTTAACTTTATTCTCATAGGATGACATTATAAATTCATTAAAAACCAGAGGGGAGCATGAACATCCAGAAATAGTTTAAAATTAAAAGTTTTTATTTTTTTTAAAGATTGTATTTAATTTATTTGAGAGAAAAAGAGTGAGAGAGAGCATGAGAGGGAGAAGGTCAGAGGGAGAAGCATGGAGCCAGGAGCCTGATGCAGGACTCGATCCCAGGACTCCAGGATTATGACCTGAGCCGAAGGCAGTGGCTTAAACTGAGCCACCCAGGCGCCCTTAAAATGAAGTCACATGAAGCCAGTGACAGCAGAGCACTAGGGACAATTTAAATGGGGTGGTGAACTGAAAAGCTCCTGGGTCGAATCCGAAAACTGGCTCTGATTTGCATCTTTGCCCTTGATGTTGTGTGATGTGACACATGCTCCATAACTACTTTGAGTTTCCACTTTTTATTGGTAAAGTGAGGAAGATAATGAAAACAGCTATATCACTGGGTCGTTTTGAGCATCACATGAGATTTCATATGGCCAAGTTGTTTTACACACACACAGTATAACAAGCAAATCTTTGTTTAAAAAAGCATAAGTCAGTAGTCAAGAAAGGAAGAAAGATTCATGGTTTTTCACATTTTGGTCAATGCGCTCTTTTATATTGATACAACACAGGCATGCAACTGACAGTTGGAGCTCATACCCAGCCATGGATTCTGCAGCTCAGATCAATCAAAAGCTAAAGGAATCACCATCATTACCATCAGCAGCCGCAGCATATCCCTGCACATCTAGTGAACTCTCACAATATGCAATGGATTAATGGCTTAATACTGTTATTTTCCCCACAACAACTTTTCATGGTTCCCATTACAGAGGTAAGAAAACTGAGGAACACAAAATTTAGGTACTAATCCAAATCACTAGGAAAAAAAACAATGATTCTTTTTTTTTTTTTTTAAGATTTTATTTATTTGACAGAGAGAAACACAGGCAGAGAGGGAACACAAGCAGGGGGAGTGAGAGAGAGAGAAGCAGGCTTCCCAACGAGCAGGGAGCCCGATGTGGGACTTGATCCCGGGTCTCCGGGATCATGACCTGAGCCAAAGGCAGTCGCTTAACCAACTGAGCCACCCAGGCATCCCAAAACGATGGTTCTTTAACAAGCATCTTACCTTCACACACACAGACAAAAAATGGAGATGATAACTTTTGCAACCAGTAGGTATTTGACATTGAGCTGGTTACTAAGTCCTGCCAAAATTCCTCCTTAAAAAGTTAAGGCAGTGACTGCAATTACTCCATGGAGTATTTGTGAGTACTATTATCCAAGGAGATGGTGTAAGCACAGTATCTGATCCACAGGAAATGCTTAGTAAATGGAAGTCCTTTGTTACTGTTCCTGTTATCATGATCAAAAGTTTTCAATGTGTCTACTGTTAGTTGAGCATATAGAAGAACATTTGGTAATCAAAACAAGCTGAATTTTATATAGGTAGATGACAAAATAAGATGGAATTATAGATGTTAAACATAGCAGACAAAGTCAGAGGCATCAACCCTTGGTAGGATACTGACCTAGCAGAAGTAACTACGTTCCCAATGATTTCAGTGACAGTCATACTTATTTGAATGAGTGAAGTCTCAGTATCCTGTTGGCACCGAGTAATTCAAGCACCTGGGTAGAGGTAGCCATATCTCTCATTTGCAGTTACTGATTACTGTGTCTACAGTTGGAGGGTTCTTAGAAATGACAGCAAAGCTAAAAATAGAAAGCAGCCACTTAAAGCAAAGACACATCTCACCATGCTCATGATAAGGCATTATAACCCATGTCCCTTGTCGAGTAGAAATGCTGCTTTGCCATTCAAAAAAAAAAAAAATCAACCAAGCTCCTGATGACAAATTTAACTCTAAACTATTTCCTCTTACATGAAAAATTTCAACTGAAACAAGTTCAGAGCTAAGGCAATAATTTTCTTTGGTTATGAGGGGTTTTGTAAAAAAGAAAAAAGATATTAAGGCAAAAACCCTAATGGCTAATTATTAATTAATTTATTTGCAGAACTATCTAAGCTAGAGTATAGTTCTAAACTCCAAAGGAGTCTGCCTAGGGTGGAACACTGTCATTGAGAAAACCATGTACTTTTATAAAATAAAATAAGGAAACTCAAAGAAAATACACATACCTAGAAATAATTGCATCCATGCTGCAATCTTGTTCCCCATGACTGTATGAATTTGGGCATCTTTTGGAAACCAGTTATCCTCTCTTAGTGATATCGGGCAAATATTATGAAGTTTTCCAAGAGTCCCTCAAATTACATGTGGGTGACTTAAGAAAACTTTGAGACTCTGCAGAGCTGACTGACCTGGAGCTGTAGGTGGTAATAAGGCAAACACTGCCCATACCTAGGCTCCTCCCTGAAAAAAAAAAAAATTAGAAATTACCAAGGCTGCATTATATAGCAGGAGCCTGAAGGTAAAAATAGGGCACCACAGGAATAATAATTTTTACAGTTTTAGAAACCTGCTTTTTTATGATGAGCTGACTTCTAGCCAACTGAACAGAGTTCACTGTCATATTTACCTAATTCCTGGAATCTTTGACTCTGAAAGCTAAGTATAAGAAAAAATTTACCAAGCTCAGTAAAGTTGAGATATACATAAGAAATTTAAATCTTAAAAGAATATTTTAAATTGGGTACTAGTTCTTCCTTTTGCTTCTAAAGATGAAAAATGATGGAAGTTTGAGTGTGTCTTTTGGAAAAAATAATACACGGCTTATTCCACTGACTTAGTTTATTATGGGTAGTTTATTCTATAATTTACCAATTTTTTATATCCAGGCAGCCTAAATACATGGAATTTATTTCATATATAATATTTTAAGCTTCACCAAACAATTTACCAATAAGGAATTTCAATAAGGGACTTCTGGGTAGCTCAGATGTTAAGTGGCTGCTTTCAGCTCAGATCATGATCTCAGGATTTGGGGATTGAGCTCTACATCCTGCTTTTCCCTCCCACTCTGCTGCTTTCCCTGCTTGTGCTCTCCCTCTCACTTTCTGTCAAATAAGTAAATTTAAAAAAATTTCAATAAGAGTTTGTTTTCTACAGACAGCTAATGAAGCATAATGAGTAAATTCTAACATCTGACAAAATATGCGAAAGTAAATGGGTAATGA
Source organism: Spilogale gracilis (assembly GCA_004023965.1). Classification (NCBI taxonomy): domain Eukaryota; kingdom Metazoa; phylum Chordata; class Mammalia; order Carnivora; family Mephitidae; genus Spilogale; species Spilogale gracilis. The sequence continues at coordinate 36,208 of PITA01004961.1, read as the reverse complement.
TTTTGTGAAGAATTAGGATGCAGATTGCTACCAAAGAAAGAAAATCTGCATGAAATCATATGGAGATAAATTCCTGCATCATATTATTAAAGGTCTCTCTCTCGCATAGTCTATTTCTAGCCCTGTCTGATTTGGATTAGACAGCATGAATATTTTAAAGGAAAAGCACCAGTTGTCTTTTACTAAAAGTTGGCTAGTCTGACCCCTGACTAGACTCATAGAAATGCTTTTTTAAAATGTGTTATCTTTTTTGGCTATTCAGGCATTTACATAAAGGAATTAGGAAAAGTTGTATCTGCCTACTCTTTCTTACTGCTTCTGAACATCTTGAATATGAGACATCAGTTTGGCAAGGAAAAGCATTCCTCTTCATGTTATCATTGAGCTGAGGAGCAGTGGGAAGATGCCCAAATGTGCACAGTTTGGTTTGCTAGATAATTCGTTCCTTGACAGCTCCATCAAGAAAACAAATTTCATTCTGGCCTCTGCAAATGCTCACTGTAGTGAAGATTTACTTCGAAACTAGCAAGCACACATCTGAATAACTCTATTAAGTTGTGGTCGTGTCTATGTTGTTGCTTCTGTTCTAGTTGTCTAATTCAGTTCCTGAGTGGTTTGGGGGCCCTTTCTATTTGCAAATGCGACTCCCTGAGAGGAAGCTAAGATACATTAAGATTTCAAATCATGATAGGATGTTCAGATTCCCAGTCTTTCCATTTCACTGACTTATCATATTAGCCACAAAGTGGGTCAATGTAGAAATGTTCTTTTCTCAGTTCAAATGCATTCTGTATTCTTGTAAGAGTACCTTTTAGAGAGTTGAAACCACTTGTAATTAAAAGGAGGTTATTTTCCCCATATCTTTTCTTCTTTCCCACAGTGACTGAGAATAGGCTACGTGGTAGATATTACACATAGATATGCTTTAAAGCAGTTGTAGAAGGAAAACATGACCTAGAAATTTAAAATGGGCTGGGTAATGAAGAAGAAAGATCCTAAGGGAAACCAAAGCTACTGAGGCCACCAAAGGAAGAGAGAAATTAAGAGAAAGTGCCAGTACTATCATTCTTTTATTTTCCCATCTATTAAATACATAGAATCTGTGTGAAGATCTTTTAAAACAGACTGGGAACCAATCACGTGTGTGCATACATATATTTTTAAATTTTTGCTTGTGTATGTGTATGCATATGTATGTCTATGTATGTCATTTGTGTTCTGAAAAGATACAATCAGATACCTACATTTAAGGGTTTAAGAAGTTGAATGAGAAAAGTTGCCATCTTTCTAAGTACTGTGATGAGGTATCCAGGAGAAGTTGAAATAATGCAATGGAGAATTCCTCTTTTCATATGCATTTACTCGATTAACGTTATTTACATTTTATTTTTTGTATCTTAAAACCTCTGATCAGATAACATTTTAGAAGGCTCTAGCTAAGAAAATTACTAAGAATATTTGTCCTGACATGCAGGAGTTCTTAAAAGTGTTGGGGGAAGAAAAAGGCCATTAAAAAATCACCCAAGAATCTTATAGAAAACTACATGACATTATTGACCCAAAATAAATACTCAAACTGGCACCTTTATTGTGCTAATGGAAGGAGGAAGATATATTTGTACTTGTGGGGGGTGGTATGTGATGGGGGAAGGGAACACAGGGAATATTTGGGTCCTATTGGACATATTATAGAAGAAATGTAGACGTATTTACCTATCAACTCAAGACTGTTATGGGACATATTAAAATTTAGATTATTATTAAACATACTTTCTGAGATTTAGAAATTTTCCTTTGCCTCAAACAAATAACATACAGAATTATAACAATTTAAACTATTTTTAGCTGTTTCTCCTATTCTGTATTTCTAAACACTATGATCATACCATATTTTTCCCATTTTAGACATTATCTGTTAAATTCCTATCATGAAAAATGAAGAGTCAGTTCTCTGAGATGGTTCTTCCCATAATTCCTGACCCTATCCCCTATAAAAAATTTATGCTTCAAAAATAGTTGCTTTCATAATTTTTTATAAGTCACTATTTGCTGTTGCATTATTTGGCTACACAAAAAAATCATGGCTAAACCAGATAGTGTACTATGATTATATTTACTTTCCCTGTGTTTCCTGGGGATAATAATTGATTTTTAGCTTTCTGTATAAATATTACTAACTCTTCCACCTAAATTGACTTCATTGTAAATTCCTCTCAGTGTGGCCACATACCTCATATAATCTATTATCTCCGTGGTTTTTTCCTTAGAGAATCTCTTGCTTTTCCTTAGAGAACTTTAGGATTTATGTGAAATGACTGCCTGCTAGGTCTGCTACATAAATTTCATCCCTGGAAATCCCATCCCTTTGTGTTGTGTTGACTCCCTTGTTGCCAGGTCTTCTCCACTTTGTTTATTCTCTTATTTGGGTAGAACAATCCAGTAGTTTCTTGAGAAGATGGGGAAATTTTTGAAGGCTCCTCATATAATTTTAAGGTAGAAATAAGTTCCCATCAGAATTCCAATTTTGCTATTAAGAAATCCAATAATGTTGAGATTCCCAGTGCATAATATATAACCTCTTTTCTCTGTTTCTCTGATAACATTTATGTTTATTTGCTTATCATCTCTAAAGTTCTGAAATTTCACAGTAATGTTTCTTGGTATGGTTTATTTTTATTTCTTGTATTACTGCATACTCCGCAGATTTTCTTGAATCTGAAGACAGTTCTGTGAAATTTTCTGAAAAAAAAAATTTCTTTTTTATCTCTCCTCTCGATTTTCTCTGAATGCACCTGAGAAATGTGGTTCCCCTCCAAGGTGTCAGATGGGTTTTCAAATTGTGAGTAATTCTCTGGAGTTTATTGTTGGGCTGCCATCTTTCCTGAAGAGGTGACTCTAGGATGGTGAAACTCTGAATGTCAGCTCCCATTTGATCTAGATTTTGTGGAGGCAGGAAATGAACCATAGAGGGACTCATTTAGGGATTTTCTGTTCTGGAAGTCCTACCTAATGTTTCCATTATCCCACAGGACTCACTATTGAATAAGAAGGAAGGAGGGAAGGAAGGAAGGAAGGAAGGAAGGAAGGAAGGAAGGAAGGAAGGAAGGAAGGAAGGAAGGAAAGGAGGGAAGGAAAGGAGGGAGGGAGAGAGGGGGAGAGTGGGAGGGAGGGAGGAAAAGGGAAAGAAAGAGTAAGGAAGGAAGGAAGGAGTCAGGGAGGGAAGAAGGTACCCCCTGACCTGATGACCCCCCTACTTTTGTTAAACTTTACATGGTATTTGTGTACATGAGAATTATTATATTTCTCTATATGAGTTTCCCCCATAAAATTGTAAGTTCCTTTAGGAAAGGTGGAATACATTATTTAGATTTATATTGCCAACATTTAGCAGAATGTCTGTGGCCCGCTGGGCACTAAGTAAACATGTACTGAAGAACTGATCTTGGGGGGGCAGCCTTGCAGTCAGTTCTTCATTCCTTCCCGCTTGATTTCAGCCACAAGTGCTTTGTTTGTGTTGTATTCTCCGAGGCTATAGCATGAGCAATGGTGATTATCATCGGAATCTTCTCTAAGGACAATTGCCAGGTCAAAACCCATAGTATGTGTTTATTTCAGAAGCAGGTGCAAAGGAGAGCATCATCATTTGATATGAGATATAGGTCAATGATTCTCAAACTAGTCATCTCTGATGTCATTTAGTGTAATAATATTTAATTTTAATTAACTTTAAAATACTGTATGGCACAAAATGCTTATGTTAAAGAGTGTGGTTACAAAATTAACTCAAATGATAATTTGAAATTCACTTCCAAACATCTTATGCACTAATATCACAAAAAGCAAATTTGGACATTTTATGAACATTTTCCTTTTCCAGAATTGTTATAATATTAGAGGTACATAGAGTCTCTTGTAATATTAATATAGTGCTGTTTGAACACATGCATTTAAGAAGTGAAAAATCCCCATGGAAATTCACTTCATAAAATCAACACCCTTCAATGACCTACACTTTTCCAAATTCCCTCATCCAAATCCTCAGCAGCTGAGCTCATTCTGAATGAAAATGCACAGAAAGGATTACCAAGAAAATGTAACAGAAATTTTCAAAGCAGATAGTCAATAATTAGAAATATAATTTTAAAGAGAGCAATCTGATGAGGAGATTGATAGGAAAAATATCAGATCTTTTACAAAGACATCTATAACTTATAGGATGGATTCTAGTCAATTTAGATATTTAGAGAATGAGGCCAATATCCTCAGATGCAGCTGACAATAATCCAGTATTCGCTTGTCTCTATTTTATTTTATTATGTTATGTTAGTCACCATACAGTACATCATTAGTTTTTGATGTAGTGTTCCATGATTCATTGTTTGCAAATAACACCCAGCGCTTCATGCAACCCGTGCCCTCCTTAATGTCCATCACCAGGCTAACCCATCCCCCCAACCTCCCTCCCCTCTGAAACCTTCAGTTTGTTTCCCACGGTCTATAGTCTCTCATGGTTCATCTCTGTTCTGATTCCCCACCCCTCATTTTCCCCTTCCTTCTCCTAATGTCCTCCGTGCTATTCCTTATGTTCCACATATACGTGAAACCGTATGATAATTATCTTTCTCTGCTTGACTTATTTCACATAGCAATCTCCTCTGTTCCATCCATGTCGATGCAAATGGTAGGTATTCATCCACTCTGACGGCTGAGTAATATTCCGTCTTATTTATCCATTCATCTGTTGAAGGGCATCTCAGCTCCTTCCACAGTGTTTCTATTGTGGACATTGCTGCTATGAACACTGGGACACATATGGCCCTTCTTTTCACCACATCTGTATCTTTGGGTTAAATACCCAGTAGTGTGATTACTGGGTCATAGGGTAGCTCCATTTTTAGCTTTTTGAGGAATCTCCACACTGTTTTCCAAACTGACTGTACCAACTTGCATTCCTACCAACAGTGTAAGGGGGTTCCCCTTTCTCCACATTCTGTCCAACATTTTTTGTTTCTTGCCTTGTCAATTTTTGCCATTCTAACTGATGTGAGGTGGTACTTCAATGTGGTTTTGACTTGAATCTCCCTGATGGTTAATGATGTTGGATCCTCTTCTTAATACTCTATTCTGGCTTTAGGTCATGGGGGTGGGTTTTAACTATCGAGCTTCTAATAGTATTTAAATAGGAAGTGTGAATAATGTTAGGAGAGAGAACATTTTTTAAAAAATTATAGACCACAGGATATGGAATGAGCACTGAAAATATAGAGATGATGGTCATAAGGACAATTAGGAAATTTTTTGTCTTAAAAATATACACTGTACATTCACAGGAAGGATTTGTAAATGTCCAAAGAACCTAGATGAGCAGGACAGAAGGAGTTAATGCTTTCATGTGTTCAATCTACTTAATTTACTGTTTCTCTTAGCAACTAGATGGCTTCAGAACTTGTTGAACTGTCTTCCTTTGACATTATAAAAACACTCACCTATTTGCCAAAGTTGAGTGAAATAAATCAATATTATGGTAAAGTCCTAAGGGTAAAACTTTTCTGTAATCTGTCCCCCAAAGAGTTAATAAAACTCAATTTCCCTTTAGTAAAAGAAATGAATCCAGAATTTAGTCTCAACTTAAAGTTGAATGTGGCTTAGGAATGACACAGTAATACCACTTGGCATTTCTTAAGTTAGCCTGCTCTCTCTACACTGGATAAAAATAAAGAAAAGAAAGCATCTAAAACAGAACCGCCCTATTACAACCCAAATTTGCCCATGAAAGCAGAAATTTTCTGGCTTGCATCTATGCGTTTTTTCCACTTTCCGTAGCCTCCCACACTATAATGACTTATGCATGGAATTCAGGGACTTTATATTTTCTTTTGAGTGCAAAATGAATGCCAACATGGAAAATGAGCAGGCTGACCATTTTCAAATGGTCACAGACATTTAAGGGAACCTGATGGTATCCAGAAGATATTTGTTCAGGATAGGGTACCAAATCTAGTACATTCCTCAGCTCTGCTGGTCTTCATAGGATGGGCATATTTACCTTTCTGGCAAGTGCTTAGTCAGAATAGCTTGAAAGTTTTGGTAGGGACTCAGAATCCTTTTCAATAGACTGAAGTGACCCAAAACCAGCAGAGCAATCAATCTTGTTTATAGCCGAAATCAATAAGCCAATCCACATTATGTGCTGACAGTTCTTGTGTGGAAGAAAAACTAGAAGTGCCTGCTCTTTTGAATGGGACTGTTCTTTTATGGTTCAATAATTTGGTTTCATTATGGGATAACATTTGGATTAGTCGTTTTCGTAAAGTTCAGTTTACATTGGTATAATTTGTTTCCTTGAACTGAGGGTTTGAATAATTCAAGGCAAAAAAGGAAAGGCTACCTGGAATGTGTTTATATTCTACCTTATCTTAGGCCTGGTTTTCTGGTTTACTTACATTTTTATGGCCAAATTCTAATAGCAGTACATAAACTAAACTCCTTAGAAGCCAAAAAGAATGCGACTGAAATTTCTGAGGGATTGTCCCAATTGTTTTAGTATGCTCATATCTTCTTTTAGGTTTGCGGAATTCCTGCCTGAGGATTTAGATTTTGTACGTACTAAAGCTAGGTGGAGGGAAGAGGCACAGGTAGACTCTCATGCCATGGAAACAAGTGAAGTTTGTTGGCTAAGTCGGAACCACGGCCTAGTTTGAATCCTGGCATACTTCCTGGATGTTTGACCTTGGGCAGCTTATATAATGTCTCTAAGCTTCAACAAAACGATCTTGCTAGCCGGTAGTGGCTGTGATAGCACACGTGCAAATGGATTTATCCTAAGGCATGGTCAGTGGCCTGCGTTACTCTTTCTTATGAAATATGTGTCAAGAGGAGCTAAATTAGATTATTCCATGCTTCTTAGTCACTCCCTGGAGTAAGTACATCCTGGGAGTTCAGGATCTGTGTTAGCTCTTTCACAAACTAAGACATTGCACGTGCTGTCTCTATGGTTCAAATATTACATGAACAGGTCCCTCGTGTCTTTTGCTGCAATTCAAACCAAACAGCAAATACATTTCTGTAAGGACTTGTGCTCTCAAATGTAAAGCATGAAAGCATGGAAGCTAGAGCATCAAGTTTTTTCTGGTGAATTTTATTAAGTACTGCCATGCAAATATGTTCTTAAAGGACTTTTAAGCATTCAGTACTTATATCTTCGTTCATTAGTAGGTCAATCAATCCACCTGCATTTAGAGTGTTGTCATTGGTTTTTGACCAGAAATATTAAATATGAAATTTTATTTTAATATGAGACTGTTTATTAAGGAAGTAACATCATTAAAGCCATCGAACAGAAGCTTTATAAGATCTTATTAATCTTTCACAGCTCAGATTAAATGCTCTCTTTTCCAACATATATTCTGACTTGAGAGTGATGATCCTGACCTGCATATATATTTTTAAATTTTTTAATAGGTGGTGAAATGATAAAACTCACTGTCTTCTTGAATTGGTACCTATGAAGTCATCTTTCATCAAGTTCCATCTCCTTTAGTCTCATATGGAACATATCTCTCTATCTGTCGTTGAACTATGATGACATGTCTGTAGCCATCAGAAAGAGAAGCTGGGAAGAACATGTGACCCAATGGATGGGACCACCTTTTAATTCTGATGATCATGACCCAGCATGTCATCATGGACTAGTAGCTGAAAGTTTGAAGGCAAGTATGGAAAAAGATGCACCTTTAAATGTGGATCGTAAAGAGAGGTGTGTTTCACTACCAGACTGCTGCCATGGTTCAGAGCTGAGAGACTTTCCTGGGAGGCCGATGGGTCACGTTTCAAAGGAGATGGATGAAAATGACAGCCACGAATGTGAAGATCAGTTTCTTTCTCTGGAGGCCAGCACAGAAACACTAGTGCATGTTTCTGATGAGGATACCGATTCCGATCCCTATGTTAGAGATGATAGGCAGATTTTAAGTACCCAAGGACAAAAAATATCAGACCAATATAGCAACAGAGGAGCAGGCTCCTCAGTAAAGACACTGCCCATCATGGAAGATCATCAAAGTAACTCTTGGGGAACGGCTGATGGAGCAGACTTAGCACTGGTAGAAGAAAGTGGGGAGAAAAGAGTTGTTGACATTGTAAGTAAAAGCCTGGAGCTTTGTAATGAGATAAGCTTAAGTGAAATAAAAGATGCATCTAATAAAATAAATGCGTGTGACTCTTCAAATGTGAAAGATATTGTGCCTGAGAAGCAATTGCTTAATTCTGCTGTAATTGCTCAGCAACGAAGAAAACTTGACTTTCCTAAAGATGAACATGAAAGAAATACCTACAGCGTAGTACAGGGTGAGTTCTTAGCTCTTCCTTGCATGGATAGAGGACTGCCATTATTAAAAGCAGATTCTGGAAGCTGCCTTCTGCAACCTCCTTCCTGCCCTAGTGGAATGTCAGCTGAAAATGGCCCCGAGAAGAGTGGTTTCTCAGAACATCAAAGCAAAACTCTCCCAAAGGTCAGCTCAGGAGAGGGCATGCAGTGTTTACACTTAAAGGAAATTCTGGCCACCCAAGAACCCACAGACAACCCAGTGAGGCTTCGCAAAAGAAAGGTAAGACTTGTGCACAGATTATCTGGCGTTTGGTGTTTTATAAATATCCTTGTTGTCATTACTTATTGTTTTGCTCGGACTCGAGAGATCTGTAAATGTTTCTTTTGCCCTAGAGTATAGCTGTATAACTCAGAGTATCTTCTTGGAGAAACCATCAAAATCTTTTAAAAATTAAAATACAGTAATGACCCATTCACTTCACTAATCGTATTTATAACAGTTTGTGAACATTGTATTCTGGAATTGTGTTAAAGACAGAAGTGGTTTCATGTTCTCTAACTGGAATTAAATAGTCACCAGCTAGCTCATAGGTCAAGTCTTATCTGAAGAGTGTTCTCTAATTTTTAGGAAGAAAGAAAGTCATAGTATTTTCTTTATTTAATGTCAATTATTTGGTCTTATTTCTTTTTCCCTTTAAAAACTATATTTTATCATAATTAAAAGGCTATGACTCACATATGGGAAAGGCCCCCTTTATATACACAAAGACAACAGTATCCCTTACCCCTAAATATACTGGTACTATTTTAAATAATACTCTGGCACATTTGCCATCAATAGATGTATCAACTTCTCTTTAACTCTTAACCCAAAAGAGCCAATAACGGAAATTATTCTTGATGCCAATGCCTCCTTGACTAATCCTATAGATGCCGTACTCCCTAAGAAGTTTCTAAGTGAGAGAAGCAAAAATTGGAGTTACAGGAAGTATGGTTTAGCTAGTAAACACTTGGCCGAAGTTTGTTTTATCTTTTAGATTTTCTCCAAATTCTTCCAACAATGTAGTGCTTACAGTCCTGATAGAAGTATACATATAATTTCTTCTATAAATCCATTATGGTCATTGGCATTGAAAACTCCCTGCAGATTGAACAATGTCCTTCCCCCTCTTACGATAATAATATTAACCCATAATTGCCATTCTCCTAACACAAAATCAGTGTTCTTAGCTCTGTTCAACTGGGGCTATCTACAATGAGGAAAAAAACCATCTCTAACTCTCTCTGTGGTTAAAAAAGAGTCTGGTTTCCATAAACTGTGGTTTTGCTAGCAAACAAGATCAGTCACATGCCACAAGTTAGTGTAAATGAAGTCAAAGACTTGACAACCAAGATCAGCGTGCTCAAGCTATATGACAACAGAGCATTCTGTGCCTCTGCAAGATCTTCCTTCCTTATATACTGTATTAAAAGATTAATGTTCCATAGAGTTGTCAGGATTGGCATGCTCTGGTCACTTTTTCAGAAATGTCCATTTATCCTATCAAATCTATTGGGAATGCAATAATGATGTAAGAAATTATTAACTGACCTATGACATAGCTCCCCTAAAATAAGACAAACCCTGCCCAACTGCCGACAGAAACATTAAACATTCCAGAAACATATGCTCACCACTTGGACATTTATATCAATACTAAGAATGCTGGAAAGAATTTGCTCTTGGACATGTCACTGTAGCATGGCTACATTTATGAGAGCTGTAATTATAACCTATTTACAAGTTCTAACTTAAATATTCTATTTTAAGAATTTCATCATTCTAGGGACGCCTGGGTGGCTCAGTTGGTTAAGCGACTGCCTTCGGCTCAGGGCATGATCCCGGAGACCCGGGATCGAGTCCCACATCGGGCTTCCTGCTCGGCGGGAAGCCTGCTTCTCCCTCTCTCACTCCCCCTGCCTGTGTTCCCTCTCTGGCTGTGTTTCTGTCTGTCAAATAAATAAAATCTTTGGAAAAAAAAAAAAAAAAAAAAAAAAAAAAAAAAAAAAAAAAAAAAAAAAAAAAAAAAAAAAAGAATTTCATCATTCTAAAGTGTTATGGCGTTGTCTGTTGGAATACTTTCTTTAACTCTACAGCTCATTCAGGATGCTTTGTAATAAACAGATTAAATGCAAAATTTCAAGTTTAGGAGTTACTCTTGGAAAGTTGTGATTATAGGAGAAGCTCTTATAATCAAAGTCTGTAGGAATTTCTGTTCTATTTTATACTGAATGAATATTAAAATATTTCTGAATAGGCAATTAGGCATTTTAGAACTTTACCAAAGAAAACAGTAAAAAAAATTTATGAAAATATATGGACACAGATGTTCATTATTACATTGTATGTTACTGACAAAAAAAGAATCAACCTAAATTTCCATCAGTAATGAACGTTTAATTATTGCTTATCTATAGTTGGAATGCTATGTAGCCACTAAAAAGATAGAGTGAGACCCATGTGCATTAACTGAATAATGCTGCAGATACAGTACATGCAGAAAAAAGCAGTGGCAGACCACTGTGTCTAGCACATACCAACCTTATAGAACAAAATGTGTGTATATAGATATGCATGTAAATAGGGGTATAAATCTGTCTATATGATTAAATTTGCAAATTCGAGCTAAATAGGTGTAAGATTGTTAATAACAGTTACTTTGAACGAATGGAATTAAAAGTGTAGAAGCAGGGAATTTTTCACCTTTTATCCTATATAATTTTTATAGAAGGTGATAGAATTATGAGTGAAATGCATATAATGAACAGAAGTATAAAAACAAAGTAATATTAGATACGTAAATTATTTGGAGCATTTTCTGAATAGCACAGAATGATCTCTTAAATAGTTTTTATGATTATTATCACTTCTGTGAAGTGCAAACAAGTATTTATAAAGTTTTTCAAAATATTAACAGGAGTTCCAATCATCTACTTCATTCTTAATGCCAGTGAACATCATTTAAAACAGATAAGCCTTTTAGGGAGACACACAAGCCTCATTTTCATGTCTAAGGTGTTAGGTACCAGATGCTGAAAAGAATTTGCTTAATTGTCTGTATCTGTAAAACTATTTGTCAGCCATGGTGACAGCTTTAAGATTAGTACGTGAAAAGGTGAATCAGAATATAAGCTAATAAAGTTTTAGTGAGAGAACTTTAACCAGCTTATTATCTGATGGCCATATGGGTAAACCAAATCTTTCATTGAATTTATGAGATGACTTTTTTTAGGTGGGGAGGGAGGACAGGATATAATGAAGACTCTAAGACTTGAAAACAAAGAAAACTAAAGTAGAGCTTCTAAGAGTGATCCTCAGAATGTACTGAAATAGCATTGTACTAGAGATATCATTGTACTTTAGATATACATTATCATTTCTTGAAACCCATAAATCTTGGCAGGCATTCACTCTTTTGCATATGTATTTTTTTGTTGTTTTCCAGTGTTATTTCTGGCCATCAAGGATAGATACATAGATATTTATTAAGAGTCCCAAGTGGAGAGGACTACATTTGTTGTATATAAAAATATTAATCTTTTAAACTAATAATTCTCCTAAATATGATGAAATATGCCGTTCAGTTGAAGCCACTGAAATCAAATGAAAACCAAGTAGAGTAGGAACAGACATTAGCAAATGAGTCAGAAGGTCGTGTGGCATATTACCAGTGCTTACAGTGCATGGGTGGGTCTTTGGGGTAAGGCAGCTGGTTAAGAGCAATTCTCAGAGACAAATTCCACAGAAATCTGGAGGAGGGAGTCAGTCTAAGAAGTGGTCTCTTAAACCAAATGAGATGTGAAGATGGAAAATATGTAGGGAAAGACTTGAGGTTAGACTTTTCTAAAGAACTAGCGTATTTGTTCTTGATGGTGGTTAGCTAATTAAAGAGAGTTCAAAATTCAGCCTTCTCTTGAGACTATTTAAACAGTTCTCAAAGTTTTGCATAATCATGATAGTTCTATAAATGTATGAACATATTTTTATTTGCTCACATAAAACACAAGCCATAGTAAAAGCAATATAAACTCCAAAATGTAATGCAAAAATGGTCTGAACCTTGAGAAGACTCGTAATTCCACAAAAATCTCACATTCTAACAATAAACTAAACTATACCACTTATGCTATAGTTTTGATTGCTGTTGTAGAAAACCAGCATAAAAGTGACTTTCTTCATATACACACAATAATTGGGTATAAATGGTTCTGTACCAATATGTGGCCTCTGTGTTTTCAAAATCCCATGCTCTTTTGATCTAACTGCTCTACTGCCTTGATCCCTTATCAATAGTCAAGTCAGTGGGAAGAGGAGAGAGTGCAGGGTTGGTCACATTCCTGTCTAAAGGCAGGACCCAGAGGGGACACACTATTTTTCTCTCATATTTCCTGTGCTAGAATTTAGTTGCATGGCCATAACTAGCAATAAGGCTGAGAAATGGAGTCTATATTCTGGATAAGCAGGAGTCTGCTAAAAATTCTATTATCAAAGAAGGAGAGGGTCGCCTGGGTGGCTCAGTTGGTTAAGTGACTGCCTTCGGCTCAGGTCATGATCCTGGAGACCCGGAATCGAGTCCCACATCGGGCTCCCTGCTAGGCAGTAAGCCTGCTTCTCCCTCTCTCACTCCCCCTGCTTGTGTTCCCTCTCTGGCTGTGTTTCTCTCTGCCAAATAAATAAATAAAATCTTTAAAAAGAAAAAAAGAAGGTGAAATTTATAATGAGGGATAACTCATAACATTAAACATTTTGATGAACAATACCCTACCATAAATCTATTCAAGTATATGATGGGATGGTATGAAAAGAATAAACAGGCTGCTATATTTTCTGTGGTATTTTCTATGAATAGCTGATTTAATGTCACACTACAGAATATTTTTCAATGTTAAGGAACAATTCAAAGTGATGTTGACCAAATGCTGCACTTTTTTAATGGAAACTTTCCCAGGAGCAAACCATTTTATGCTGTATATACTATACTTTACCTCTGGACAACTGTAATACATTAATTAGAAATGACTGATAAAATCAAGTATTTTCTCCTTAGTGTATCTCTAAAATATGTATAAATTCAGGAAAAGTGCACTCATACTTGGAATGACCTTCTCATTCCTTTCTATGACCTCCTTGTTTTTTTCTGTCTGAATGCCTATGTAGAAACGTTGTAGCATTAGGACGGCTGTCATTGACCATGGGTGACATAAAGAACATAGTAAATTTTGCAAAAGATAGAATGGACAAAGATAGGAAGCCAACTGGAAGAATATAAAAGGGAAGAAAAAAATTGTCTAAGAAATAAAAAATGAAAGGATGGTTAAGCTAAAGCCCTAAGATATGTTGAATGAAAGCAAGGACTAGTGGGAGAAGCAGAGTTTTTTAATAATCCTAGTATCATTTGATGAAGAGGGAAGGACTTGAGAGTAGGGCAGGTATATATCTACCTTTGCAGATCAAGTCATAATAACAGTATGATTTTACACTAAGTTCACACAGGTTTTAAAGACACAGTTTTGTTGAGTAGATTATATTGTTTTTAAACTTCGTTTCCCTAGGTTAAGGATTAGGGCTGGCAAAGAAGCCATTACCCTGTGGAAAGTTGGTGTGTAGATAGATTACGCTAGGTCTTCGCAGCCATTTTTTAAGCTGGGTTTGTGTCTCACGCACATCTGGTAACTGCACTAATAGCTCATTCTGTGTTATCAGAAAACTGAAAACCATAAAATTATTTTATGCCATTTAAAATGGTTTTTGCCTTGCAAACAACTAGGAAGCCAAAAACATATTTGCAGATATTTGGCTCAAATATTTTGCTTCATAATAAACATGATTCCCATAAAACCACGTAGAAAGGCAAACAAACTAAAACAAAACCGCATTTAATTATATAATAAAAGATAACACCAGATATAGTGTCTGATAAAACCAATCAGTAACAAATATTGAGCATTTTTAATATCCCAAGCCTATTCCGTGTATCTGGTAAACCACCGTGAGCTAGACAGCAGTTCCTTACATGGTGAACCATATAGTCCCTGAGACACTGCTGAGTCCCCAAATAAGACTTCTGTTTGACTGACAGCTAAGGCCAGCACCATAGGGAGGGAACAGTAGTGCTGGCGAAAGAGAGAAAGGGTGGGGCTCAGGAAGAGGAGGAGAGGGAAAGGAGAAAGAGAGAGGAAGAGAGGAACGGAGAGAAAGATACGCTATCATAGGGTACCCAAGGCAAACCCTAGCCAATTGCAAGGGAAAGCAACAATACAAGTCCTTGACAAAAAGTGGATTTGTGGAAGGCTGGAATCAAATCTGATTTCAGCATGATGCAGTTGTGTTATCACCAGCAGGGGTTTAAGGAGGAGACAAGGAACGAGTCCAGTGATTACAGCGCAGGTGGCGACAAGTTATTGTTATTATCAGTTCACTTGAGGAGCTCCGCTGAGTAGAGCCAGCCTTCGCCGGCTGTATCTCCACCAGGATAAAGGTACAGCCGGGATGAGCTATTTCAAGATCTCCAAATAGTTTCCCTTTGGGGGGATTTTCCCAAATTTCCTCAGCCAAATTAGTTGCTTGATTCTCTCTTCACTCATAGAAGACTTACCTCTTTTATAACGTCTACTATAAAATCATTTGATCACACTATTGCTACCTAAAGCATAAACTCAGTGGGGGCAGTTTTGTATCTGTAGAAGTTTAAATTTATGTCTGTATCATTCAACCCAGGGCTTAGAACTCTATTCATAAGTATTTGAATGAATGAATATTCCTGTCATGGTAAAGGATTTATTTTCAGAAGACAAAATCAGGTGTCTAGAGCCCACATATAAAGATGCAGAAGGGGGTGCCTGGGTGGCTCAGTGGGTTAAGCCTCTGCCTTAATTCAGGTCCTGATCTCAGGGTCCTGGGATGGAGCCCCACATCGGGCTCCCTGCTTGACAGGGAACCTGCTTCCTATTCTCTCTCTCTCTCTGCCTGCCTCACTGCCTACTTGTGATCTCTCTCTCTGTCAAATAAATAAATACAATCTTTAAAGATGCAGAAGAAATGGAACCATACAGCCCATGTCAGAAAGCAGATAGCCCGTGCTTTGTACCATAATCTCCTATCTGTGCTCCCTGATACTTCCATGCTAAAACAGAGCATGAGGAAAGAGGGAGAAAAGAACTATGTAAAATCTGGGTCTCTGAGGCAACCTTCAAGTTTGATTATTATTACCCTTTGTTTCAAAACAACTAATTCATTATAACTAATCCAATACAGAGAACTCTGAGGGGTTAATGTTATTTTGAATTTACTCATTTATTTCCAGAGAGGAATGGGCAAAAGTAAGTGTAGAGGAGGAAAATATTAGAATATCCATTCTCATTGATTTTTAATTTATCCTTTAAGTTTATATATATTTTATAAGATATATAGTAATAAAAAGTACATATGTTATAGTTGATAAGTAAATAACATACACATGGTCACTGAGGAGCATCTGGTCAAAAGTGTTGGGAAGCCACTGGTTCAGAAGTTCTCCAACTTTTCTAGTTCATGCCTTTCTGAGGAAGTTGGGGGTGGAGTAGATGGAAAATGACAGGAAAAATAGAGTAAGAGATTGAAAGACAAATGAGTAGGGAACATTAAAGGATTTGTTTAGAGAGTGTCAGACAATAATAAATTTCTTTGTAATTTATATCATGAAAACCGCATAAAGTAGGGAGATTTGCTGCTAGGTGCCTCTAAGGCAGAAAAATATACTTTAAATGAGAGCAATTAGATCTGGATGTTTCTTGTTCCAGATTTTTTTAAAGTAGTTATGATGTGTGATGGGCCTCTGATCCGAGCAGTGACTTGGACCCAAACTGCAAATTTACATTATTAGTAACAAGATCATTAATAAATTCACATTAACCCAACATCAGCTTTTATTGGAGCAAGAATTAATATACATTTATGATGTTATTTTAAATAATTAATGGGTATTTCAGAGCCAAATGCACATTAGAGGCTCTGGTAATAGTGAAATTGATTAAATGTTTCTTCCTCAGGATTTCTGTTACTACAAACCAGGACCAATTTATTAATCTCTTAATACCAACAAAACCTCCATAGGTTTTGGCTGCCTCCCTCCAACAAATGCCAATATCCACAAGAGCTAGACCTAACATAGCCTCCAGAACAGGGTCCTGCCCGTTATCGGGGCACTAACTGCAAATCATGCCAACAGACTTGCTTACTTTCTGGCTCATCATCTTAGAATAAAGTACTTATCCCTGCTGCCAACAAGATCTCTATGCCACAGATAATGTTCTGTCAAGAAAATTATAGTGCTACTTTAGAGATAACCTTACGATTTCAAAGGAAACATAAGCAAATAGGAAAAAACACTTTTTTCTTTTTTTCAATTCTGTTTCTACATTGGCATAGGAATAAAACTAGTGATTCATGAAACTCTTCAATTCGGGGTTCTATTTTTTAGCCACTGGAACTTGGAAAGAATTTTATATACATTAAGGGTTTTATATAAATTAAAAGTTAACCCAGAAGTTTTTTTAAAAAAGTGGAAATAGCATTATTATTTGGTCTAGAAAATGAATGGCTTTGTTTGACTTTGATTTTCTTTTTTTTTTTAAGAGTTTGTTAATTTGAGAGAGAGAGAGCAAGAGAGCACAAGCAGGGGAGGGGAGGCGGGAGAAGCAGGCTCCCCACTGAGCAGGGAGCCTGACGTGTGGCTCCATCCCAGCACCTGAGATCACGACCCAAGCCAAAGGGAGATGCTTAACCGACTGAGCCACCCAGGTGCCCTGGTCTGACCTTGATTTTCTAACCAAGAGAATAAGCTGTTGATGAGGAGAAAGAGCACAAAGTCTAAGTTGAAGGGTGTCATTTAATTTTTGTAAAGCTTATATGTTCCTAAAAGAATGAAGGCACCATTCCCTACATCACAGTGTTGCTACAACTTTAAATGAGATAGACAATGTGATTAAACAAACTACCTAGTACAATTCCTGTAACAGTCCAAAAATTCAAGGTGAATTGACAATTACATAACTGAAAAATTACAGGCAGAATCTATATTCACAATATAAATAGCAGCCAGGGTCAGTAGCTACTTTAGTGGAGATTTCTGGAGTGCTGCTTGGCCCATGGTAAACCTCCATGTGGTCTACACTATGGGTATGCATAGAACCAAGTAATTAAGCCAATGGACTCTGCAACCAAGCTGTTTCCCTCATTTGTAGCTTTGTAATCTTGTGTGTATGTTACTGATTTTCTCTGTGCCTCAGTTTTTTCATCTGTATAATGGAATACTTCACTCTGTTAGGAAGATTGAATGTTAATACATAGAAGTAATGAAAACAGGGGCACCTGGGTGGCTCAGTTAGTTAAGCGACTGCTTTCAGCTCAGGTCATGATCCTGGAGACCCGGGATCGAGCCCCACATCGGGCTTCCTCTCTCAGTCCCTCTGCTTGTGTTCCCTCTCTTGCTGTGTTTCTCTCTGTCAAATAAATAAATAAAATCTTTAAAAAGAAAAAAAAAGAAGTAATGAAAACAGTGCCTGACATGTAAACAATAACATGGACTTCATCTATTAGTAGCAGTAGTTGTTGTGGTATGTTTGTTTGTTTTAATCAATTGTCCTATAGATCTGAGAGTAAGCTGAACTGTCTGAGAACAGGTGTGGGGAAAGACTAACAAAATTTGAGAGAGGATTTAGAAAATAAGTCAACCCTCATGAACATCTTTGCTATCTAAATATCATTATATACTAAAACCTAGAATATGCATTCGTTGACTAAATAAATATTAAGTACTTTCCATTTCCTAGCACTTTGTGATGTGTGGTATAAGATCCAAATAAAAATCATATATGCATCCTCACCTAAAGGAGTTTACATATGGAAAGGGTAATGTAACATAAATAACAAATAATAAAATATTCAGTTAAATTAGCTTCAATAAATATTCCTTTTAGAACCTAATATGATATTGGGTTTGGAACTACAAGTAGGTTAACATCATGATTCAACCTAACCCGAGGTAGAAAGTATTTACATCTATGGAACTAGGATCATTACAGGCCAGGAGAGGGACCCCATCCTTGTGAGGAAGTCAAAGAGGGTTTCACCAAGTGATACGTGAGCTGAGCTTTGAAGGATGCAAAGTGCTTTTGTGAGAATGAAGGACAGAAATCTCTCTACTTTAACTGTTCTTGAGAAGTAAAATTTTATTTTCTTTCTTTTTTTTTTAAAAAAGATTTTATTTATTTGACAGAGAGAAACATAGCCAGAGAGGGAACACAAGCAGGGGGAGTGAGAGAGGGAGAAGCAGGCTTCCCACCGAGCAGGAAGCCCGATGCGGGGCTCGATCCCGGGTCTCCAGGATCATGACCCTAGCCGAAGGCAGTCGCTTAACCAACTGAGCCACCCAGGTGCCCCTATTTTCTTTAAATACATAGATTTCAGTGTTAGGAGGTAAATGAAATAAGTATTTCGAGAAAGCCATTTTGTAAAACATCACTTTTAAATGCTAAGGTGTCTTTTGCAAACTCTTCCATGGTGATATTGGTGATATAAATATCAAAAGAGGACAGTACTTCATATGCCATACTTTAGCTTAAGTAAAACAACTTTCTGTTTTCTTTTTCTTTTTTTTTTTAAATTTATTTGCATTTATTTGATAGAGAGAAACACAGCTAGAGAGGGAACACAAGCAGGGTGAGTGAAAGAGGGAGAATCAGGCTTCCCACAGAGCAGGGAGCCCGATGCGGAGCTCTATCCTGGTATTCAACTCCAGGACCCTGACCTGAGCTGAAGACAGAAGCTTAATGACTGAGTCACCCAAGTGCCCAGCAACTTTCTGTTTTCAAACTTAGATTTTTAGCTTCTGGGCTCACTTTACCATAAACAAACAAACAAACAAACAGATTTCAGCATTCTAATGAGTCCTGAAAAAAAAATGCTAGCTGTTTTAATTTGCTCCCAGCTAGTATTTGGTTAGCAGGAAAGTGAAATAAAGAACATGGACATTTGCATGACCACTAAAACATTATTGGGAGATGTACTCACAAAATGGTTCAACTAAAGTGGTGATGAGATAGTATTCTCAATAATTTTCATACTCTCATAGATATGTAAGAATCATCTGTGGAGTGGTACTAATTAGTTTTTTTATGATAGGCAATCATAAAAAGGTGATTTAAAAGCATAATTGACTAAAAATATAAGTAAAAAAGCAAGAGAATAATTCCTTGTTTGCTAAAAATTCAAGTCTGATTACGATGTTTCACATTCTACTCAATTGGCCTAATGCACAATTAGAAATTTTCTTTAGAGTCACTTTGAAGTGGTACCCAAAGATATTTCAGTCAGAGTATAACAGATGAGAAGTGTACTTCACGAAAATCTGATTGAAGGCCAAATTTAATTTTCATCTTCCTTGAGTTTAAGTAAAGGAATTCTTTAATTATCAGCCCACAGTCTCTCTGAGTGATGGCTGACACTGCGTGCAGAGGACAGCACCCTGACCACGCCATTCCTCGTTTGTTGTTACACAGTGAAGGATTGTGGCTCACACTTAGTGTGCTAATGACAACCTTCTTTTCAAAATCGTAATTTAAATATTATTTAAATGAAGTGTCAATTTGTGTCACAAAATCCATTCTATGAGTTTTTGAACCAGTTACACTTTTTTCTTAAGAGTATTGTGAAGTATATAAAGCCTATAGCAGGAATATTAAGGATAAACTAAGTTTACTGAACCAAAATATTACATAGGTATATATAGAGATGTAAATTAATATATAATACATGTATAAAAATTATATTCCTGTATAAATTAATTTTCAGTGTCTGCAATAATCAGGCATAATCTGAGATGCCGTATTTGGCTCCCTGCAACAATGCAGTCTTTATTGAGACTTGGATTAGAGGATGTGACAAAACACAGAGGAAGTAAGTGGTCACTACCACAGGGGCATTTCAAGGTGGCTGGCCATGTCCTACTCCCACATGTTTCCGAGGGAGACGTAAAAGGAAAGGAGATGCAGGCGAGGCCTCTGTGGTAAATAATCACCTTCAAGGTCAATGGAACTTTTTCTCACCCCTCCAGCCTCCCACCAAAGGCACAGGGAAATGAAATTTGGTCAAAACAGCAGACCAGTTTCTACATTAAGAAACAAATAGCTGAGCTCTTGGGTACAGAGTTGTTATTTCTCACAGTATGTATTTGCCACTGGGTATTGGGACTTTAATTTTGACCCATTTCTCGATAATATCCCTTGCATTTTGTCTTTATTTTGCTGTAAGATGGTAGCATGAAGTTTAAGTCCTGTCACATGCTCATTTACCTGATAAGCAACACACTGTCTGCTTGACTAGACTGTTGTCGGCAGCATCCTACAAACAAATATGGAATGAGAGACACAATTTGCTTTTTCATAGATTCATGGAATGTTCCAGCTGGAAGAGACTTTGAACATCCTTGCATTTCACTTTAACTGGAATACTGTATGTGTATTGACAAGGCCAAGGGGCTATAATTTAGAGTGTTAATAGTGGTATTCCGACCACCAATGTAAAGTTCCTGCCCCTTGGAGAAAATGCTGAGTTGCATATTATCATGGAGAAGCTATAATTTAAAAGTAATCAGAAAGAATTGGCCAACATCAAAATGTAACACAAACCTAATATTAAGTTTTTCTGAACGATGAAAGGAAATGTTTTATCCTTCTATTTTAGACATTTGTCCACTTAGTGTGCAAAAAAGAAAAAAAAACCCACAGCGTTAAGAATTTAACTACCGTTTCAGGTACCTGGTAACACTAATATAAAATAAAAATTTAGAAACTGAAGATAGAGTCTAAAATAAGGTCTATTTTTCCCAGCTTCTCCTGGTTTCTAGTTTTATACTAAAAAGTTACTCTTTCCTGAGGTATGAATTTTCATTTAATGGAATTATGCTGTACTATAATTATTCAATTATTCTGTACTCTTCTTCTGTGAGCAACATAGACTTTTATCATAAATATTATCTCTATCCACTTAGAAGTTACAAAGTGGTTTCTCTCAGATGTCTTCAGTGTTTGGGTTGAGGCATGATAAATTTTAAACAAGCTGAAAAGTATTTCAAACAAGTTCCATACTGTGAGCAATCATTAAGGAGGCAAGGAGAGAAAGGAAATTAGCCAGCAGATTTCAGTATATAATCTTCATGTAAATTTTTTAAACATAGTAGTGATTATGTAAAGCACTAGATTTTATACTTAAAATAAAAAGCATGTGAAGTTGTCACTCAGCCGATTCTGGACAACTCAAAATGGAAATAAATTTATTCTTCATATGCAGTACATTATAGTTATTGTAATCCTAGATTTCCAAACCTGACCACTAAGATCATTTATCTTATTGATAGAAAATAAATAGGCAATATTCATATTGCTTACAGGAATCCAGTTGATTACAAACTTTAATTTCTAACTATCACATACAACTTTTCATTTTTCAGGGGACCAGATTTACTTAGGAGATATCAATAGATAAGTCACTATGGTGATACAATGACTTGTATGTGTTAGCTGCTGCCCAATATTTGGGCCTCTGGTATCCCCTTCGAAAGTCAGAGCACGTACAATGCTTAGCTGGAACTCTAGTTATTGCACAAATCACTGGAGCAAAACTTGGTGACGTCAAGTTGTTGGAGGTAAGGGAGGATGGGTGAGGATGGTAAGAGAAGGGCAAGAAGAGCTGCAATCCCAAAGAAGGAAAATTTGTATGGTACTATTCTTTATCAACGCACATTGAAGTCATATATAATCCATTATTTATGATGAGAGACTAAAACAGAATATTGTGAATAACAGAAATGCCCACCCTGTGGTTTGATTTCCTACATAATATGTATGAGGGCTCGTGGAAGAAATGTTAAGGGTCAGGGGCGCCTGGGTGACTCAGTTGGTTAAGTGGCTACCTTCACCTCAGGTCATGATCCTAGGGTCCTGGGATCCAGCTCAGTATCAGGCTCTCTTCTGTGGGGAGCCTGCTTCGCCCTTTCCCTCTGCCTGCTGCTCTGCCTACTTGTGTTCTCTATCTCTCTGTCAAATAAATAAATAAAATCTTAAAAAAATATATTAAGAGTCAGTCTCTACTAAGAAGCAAATAATAGAAGTGTGTTAATAGAACCTAGGAACCACTGCTGTTGGAAGGGAATGTAAAACAGCCACAAGGGCGCCTGGGTGGCTCAGTTGGTTAAGCGACTGCCTTCAGCTCAGGTCATGATCCCGGAGACCCGGGATCGAGTCCCACATCGGGCTCCCTGCTCGGTGGGAAGCCTGCTTCTCCCTCTCTCACTCCCCCTGCTTGTGTTCCCTCTCTGGCTGTGTTTCTCTCTGTCAAATAAATAAAATCTTAAAAAAAAAAAAAAAAAAAAAAAAACAGCCACAAAGTCATGATTAAACTGCAATAGAGGTGTAGGTGACACATTTACAGTGAAGAATAACCTTGACTAGGGATTTTGTTGTGGTGGTTCTGCATTTCAAATCCTAAGAGTTATACTTGACACAGTGTTTTCAAGTAATTGTTACCATCTCAACCACTTAACAATAAAACTTGATTCTGAAAGAATTATTAGCAAATTTACAAGTATTTTCTCTTGAGGTTGTTGGCCAGTCCACGTGCAGATGCCTGGCGATCTTGCTTCCACATGTCAGTCATTAGCTACCACTCCTGTCAGGGGCAGTGAGCACCCAGGTGAGAAGGAGCAGGCAGATTTTTCCCGAAGTGCGCTACTGTTTGCCTTAAGAGACTGCTTATGTTCAAAGTGACATATTTACCTTCTTCCCCTGCAGCTGCCTCTGTTCTTTCTGCACAGAATTCCACTGCCACTTTGATAACATCCTTCTGCATTCCTAACCTTCTCAGGAAACTTTTTGAAACCAAAAGAACTAAACAGGTACATATAATTAAGAGTGAGTCATAAGCAGTGTCCACCCCACAAATGTATAGTGCCATCCTTTCACTTAGGAAGGGGTTTAAAAAGTCAAATTTACTTTGGAGCAATGCCAATTAAAGTGTATCCACAGCTCTAAGAATGGAATGAAATCAATCCATTTGTAAAAGATGTGTTTCAGAATTCAAAATTCTTATTAAAAATGGTTGCTAGATCCATATTGTACCCCTCCTCCTCCCTCTCCCTCTCTCCATTTCTCTCTCTCTCTCTCTCTCTCTCTCTCTGGGCTAGTCCTAGTGCCGGAAAGAAAGCTCAAATGAAAAGTTGAGAGCTTTGGAACCCATCTTCACTTTAGAAACACTGTAGACAGTAGAAGGAAAGTAAATGGGAAGTAGGGTAATTCAGGGAGAGAAACAAAACAAGAGAGACTCTGGACACAGAAACAAATTGAGGGACTTGGAGGGAGGGGGGAGGGGGATGGGAGAGTCTGGTGGTGGGTTCCGAGGGCACCTATTGCATGGAGCACTGGGTGTGGGGAATGGGCAATGAATCTTGGAACACTGAAAAAAAATTAAGTAACAATAAAAATAAAAAAAAGAAACACTGTAGAAATACACCTGTGAGTTTGGCAGTAACTAACAATAGTTATGAATATAATAATTCTCCATCTTTAATATTTCTTATCCTTTTCTTCTTAATTCCCTCACTATATCTTGCTCAAATTACTGTAGCATCATCCTGGCTGATTTCTTTGGATTCCAGTCCTAAAACCCACAAACCCACACTTTATCCTGCACTCCTAATTATCTTTATCCAATGCAAATCTGTCCTGTTCCCCTCCATAGCTTTAACATACCAATATGCTAGACACAGTTTTCACGGATGGTCACATTCTGGGCCCTGTTCACCTTTGTTGTTTCTTCTGTGTTTTTTCTCATCTTATATTCTATATTTCCTCTCTGTGACCTCAATTTAGCATATGCTTGCTCTTCTCCAGAAAGCTCACCCAGCCCACCTTCCTGCCCTTGACATTCTTCAGGCTGTATCTCACATGTCAGTTCACTCAGATAGTCACCCCTGAACCCCTCAGACTGAACTGGGCCCTCCTTCCTTCCAGGTGTCATCTGTGTATGCTGTAACCCCCTGAACACACCTTGGCCTAACATTTGTCACACTGTGTTGGACTTAACCCATTCACTTACCCATATCATAGTGATCGAATTGTGGAGCCCCCCAAAAGTATGTGCATATCCTAATCCGGGAACCTGTGAATGTGACCTAATTGGGGAAAAAAGGTCTTTCTAGATGTAATTAGGACTCTTAAGATGAGATAACCCTGGATGACCCAGGTGAACCCTACCTCCAATGCCAGGTGTCCTTATACATGACAGAAGAGACAAAAACCACAGAGCAGAAGACCCTTTTAAGATAGGGGCAGAGACTGGAATGATGCAGCCAAGGAACACCTGGAACTGCCAGGAGCTGGAAAAGGCAGGGAAGGTTGTCTCTTAGAGCCTTCTGAGAGAGCACTACCCTGCCAATACACTTTGATTTCTAGCATCATGAGCGAGAGAAAAAACAAAACAAAACAAAACAAAACAAAAGAAAACAAAAAAACTACTTTGAGAGCATCCAGGTGGCTCAGTCAAGTAAGCGCCTGACACTCAGCTTCAGTTTGGGTGAAGATCTCAAGGTGGTGGGATCAAGCCCCGCCTTAAGGCTCTGCCAGGAGCAGCGTGGAATCTGCTTAAGATTCTCTCTCTTCCTCTTCCCCACCCCCCAACTCTCTCAAAAAAAAAAAAAATTCTGTACTTCTCAGGCACTAGCTTGTACTAATTTAGTAAAGGCAGCCGCAGGAAAATACAATAGCCTCCCAACCTCCCCTTTTGGTTACTATGGCCAATTGCCTTTGGAAGCTAAGGCTCCTCCTTCTGACGCAGAATCTTAACGTCAGTAGTCGCCAGCGTAGGCCCCAAGAACTACGTCATCACCTCACCGATTCTCACCCTGTGTGCATTTTATTATCTCACATCCTCACAGGAAGGGTGAGTACAGCACAATAAAATATAATGAGACAGGGACAATATTCAAATAACTTTGATTACCTTGTATTGTTATAATTATTCTGTTTTGTTATTGCTAATCTCTTACTGGGTCTAATTTGTAAATTAAACTCTTTAAGAGGTATGTATGTCTAGGAAAAACAGTATCGAAGGGGTTTGGTATTATATGGGGTTTTAGGAATCCACTGAGAATCTTGTAATGTTTCCCCAGTGGATAAGTGGTGGAAATGGGGGAACTTCTGTAGTACACAAACCTACACATCATACTAAATTCCTTGAAAGCAGGGACTAGCATACTCAGTTTATTCGCCATTCCTTTCTAATGCCTAGAGTGTGCATGGCATATAGGGTCCTCTTATTACGTTTCCAGAGAATGAGTGATTGAGGGAAGACAGGCACAGCACGTTGAGCATTACCTTAGTGCACAGTAATAATTCACACTATTTTTTCACTCTCTTCTTGTTACAATTAAATCACTTAATCACCTCACATTTTATTTTCTCATCTTTAATTTTATCTGATAGTTCTGGAACTTATAATAAAAATAACTAACTATAGTCAGTAATATGAGGACACATCTATGGAGAATGTAACTTATTTTGTTTGACAGATAGCATGATTTCCAAAATTAGAAGTAAGTATATGAAGTAAAAATCCCTGAATCAGTTCCGAGCCTTAAATTGCCTCACTGCTTAACTCCAGAAAGGATGCTTCCAGTAAGATAGCATTGGTTTATTTACCAACTCCATATTTTTATCTTTTTATAAGTGATACATGCACATGGCCAAAAAAAAAATGTATAAAATGAAAGGTAAATTTCCTCTCTGACTAGTCCCATTTTTCCAAAGACTATCATTGTCAACTGTCTCCAGTTCTGGTTCATTGCCTAAATAACTATAAATACATGCTTTTTAAATAGTTATAAATTAGTGACAGTACATAGAATTTATGATGTTCACTTGTGAAAGATATTCATATATTTAACAAAGATTCTTTGACTGCCATAACAGTTTGCTAGGGCTGTTGTAACACAGTACCTCAAACTGTATGCTTCAACAGTAGAAATTTATTGTCACAATTCTGAAAACCAAAAGTCTGCGATCAAGGTGTCAGCAGGGTTAATTCCTTCTGTTGGCTGTTCCATGCCTCTCTCCTAGCTTCTGGTAGTCTCCTGCTAATTTTCAGTGTTCTTGATTTATGGCCAATCAACTGATCTCTGCCTCAATGTCCACGTGGTGTTGTGTGTGTCTGTGTCCAGATTTCCTTTTTCTGTAAGGACACTAGTTAAATGGGATTGGAGGTCCATCCTACTCTACTACAACTTCATAAATTGTCAGCTTGGGGGGAGACACAATTCAACCCATAACAATTGCTTATATATGCTAAGCACATTCGATGTAATGGACTAAAACAACGGCTGATATATTTTCTCATCAAAAATTTACTTTCATTGGGATTTAGTGTTTTCATACTAGTTCAGAGCTTTCGCCTATACCTACAGACTTTTACCATTTATTTATTTTTTAAAAATATTTTTACTTATTTATTTATTTGAGAGAGAAACAAAGAGAGCATGGGGGGGACAGGCAGAGGGAGAGAATCCTAAGCAGACCCCCCACTGAGTGCAGAGCCCCATGCTCTGAGATCATGACCTGAGCCCAAACCAAGAGTCAGATGCCCAACTGACTGAGCCACCCAAGTGCCCCATTTATTATTTTTAGTTACTCTGGTATTTGCCTTCATGAATATGCCTGCTAAATAAAATGCTTGTTTGTCCATTTATCGATTTGCATTTTAACTAGTATTGTGTTTAAACTTTTGAAAAAGTTTAGAAAATTAGCACTTATCTCTTGGTCTACCTTCTCTCTCCTATTCTTTACTCTGATTTTTGTTGATAGTATTATTTTTATATTTTCAAGGTTTTAACATATTCTCTTTTGTTGCTAAAGTTAATTGTTCCATGTTTAATTATAAAATTCAAAGTCCACAAAATGCTTTATAATATGTAAATATCCACTCCAGGAAAAAAAAATAAAACAGTAAAATTGGACCACAAGGAAGCAGATATAAGTCTTGTCATTAAAAGGGAGGTACCCAGGCATCAAGATCTAATAGATTTTATTTTAAAATCTTTCTGATTTGCTCCCATTTTCTATGTCTCACATCTTTTATGTATCCATGTTCTTTAGCTTTCTTACATTCTTATTTATTTGGTTGACATATGTCCTTGAATAACTTTATCATATAGTTATGATTATTTTTAAGGTCTTTTATGTCCATAGAGTTGTTATTTTTTCCGTATTTTAATTAATGATTAAGCAGGTTTAGAACTCTAGGCTCTTTTCTTTTTTCTTTCCTTTTTTCTTTTCTCTTTCGTTCTCCCTCTTTCTCTATCTCTCTCTCCTTCTCTCTCTCCTTTTTTTTTTTTTGCTTTGCTTTGACATTCCTTGACTCTCCTGTGATCCAGTATTTAAGATATGAAGATCTATGCCTGATAACTTGGTTTTTGTAACTTACTTTTAAATATCTGGATGTTCTTAAGGTATATTCTTTACCCTTGGAGTTATAAAATTTACTAGGATGTGACTATGAATACTTTTGCTTCCTTTTTTTTTGAAGATTTTTTATTTACTTGATAGAGAAAGAGAGAGAGCACAAGTAGGCAGAGTGGCAAGCAGAGAGAGGGGGAGAAGCAGGCACTTCGCTAAGCAGAGAACCTGATGGGGGACTCGATCCCAGGACTCAAGGATCATGATCTGAGCTGAAGGGAGATGCCCAACCATCTGAGCCACCCAGGCATCCCTGTGTTTGCTTCTTTTGAAAGCCCCACATCAGGCTCCCTGCTCTGCAGGAAGCCTGCTTCTCCCTCTCCACTCCCCCTGCTTGTGTTTTCCTCTCTAGCTATATTTCTCTCTGTCAAATAAATAAATAAAATATTAAAAAAAGAAAGCAACACATTGTTTACTAAGATCATTCAATCTGAAAATCTAGGTCTTTCCTCAGCTTAGAAAATATTCCTTATAATATTTTAATGAGTACTGCCACCTCCCCTTGTTTCTGTTTTTTCTGCCCAGAATTCCTATTAGATGTTTTTGAATAACCTGTATTGATGTCTC
Source organism: Spilogale gracilis (assembly GCA_004023965.1). NCBI lineage: Eukaryota > Metazoa > Chordata > Mammalia > Carnivora > Mephitidae > Spilogale > Spilogale gracilis. The sequence continues at coordinate 7,737 of PITA01004961.1, read as the reverse complement.
TTAACTTCTATTATTTGACATTTCTTTGTATTTTTGCATTATTTAATCTGAGATTTCCTTGACTTACTGGACCAAATCAGCAATTTGAATCTTCAGATAGATTCATTTTATCATTCATTGTCCATTAAAATATTTGTTATTTCAATTCTATTTTTAACTTACATAGCTTTTTCTTTTTGTTATTTAATTACCTAGTTGATAAACAGTTATTGAGCACTTACTGTGTGCCAAGCACTCTTCTGGTTATAAGAGATGCAAAATAACATCTTTGCTTTCAGTGATTTACTTTCTAATATAGGAAAGCAGAGAATAAATCCAACAAATGAATAGTAAGCCAACTAAGGAGTAGAATGAACAGAAGAATGACCAGAATCAAAGATTAGGATCTTAGAAGCCATGTGAAGGAACTGCTTCTAAAAGAGGAGCAAAATCAGATGTGTCAAATGTTGTGGGGAAATCAAGAAGAATAGTGGCATTTAACAACATAAATTCCATTGGCTGACTTGTTCATAGTTTGGTGGGGGAGAGATGCTTGCTTTCAGAGGGTTCAGGAGCAAAAGGGAGGACAGAAATTGAAGAAAATAAGCAGAGCCAAGTATTAAATAATGATTTAATATTTGCTGTAAAAGAAAATGAAGAGGGTGAAGATTAGAAGAGGATATGGAGTCAAGAGAGAATTGTTTTTAATGTTTAATGGGAGATATTTGGGTGTCATATTTGGAAGCTCAAAAAATGACCCAGTAGAAGAAATGTCATTGCTGCAAGAAAGGAAGCAGCTCTAGGAATGGTGTCTTTGAACTGATAAGGGAGGAGGTGACCCAGTGGCCAGTAGTGGGACTGGGCTTAGATGGAGCTGAGGTTTAGAGGTTTTTAATGTGGAGTTGGTACTACCTGAATTATTTCATTCTGCGCAGCAGTCTGTTTCCCTGATACTGATTTTTCTTAACAATTTAATGATTTTGTTGCCCTTTCCTTGTTATGACTGAGGAAAATTGGGTAGCATAGCTGACTAGTATGTGATATCTTGATGATTTTGGTAGGAATTCATGATTCTTGTAGGAATAATTTATTTCCACTTCTCATGTTTCCATCCTTTATCAGGAGGTACTATGATAAATTCCTTGCTATTTCCCTGGATCCAGTTTTTTTCCTCTTTTTCTAGTTTATTCTACATAGTATAGTCAGATATAAACTTACTAAGAAAGCATTGTCACAAGGTTATTTCCCTTCATGGAAAAGCTAAACTACTCTTGGTTGTTATCAAATGAGGATACTGTTGCCTACCTGTAAAGTTCTCTAGTTCTTGTTAAAATTTTAAGCTTACTCTCACTATTCTAATAAGTCTTATAGAGATGCACCACAAATCCATGCTCTCTAGCCACCATGGACTCTTAGAGTCTCTTAGTCACCCTATACACCTCATTGTCTCATTCCCACATTTACCATTTCACTGTTTCAAACTCATTCCACTCTCTTTATGTTCCTGAAACTATCTATTCCCCCCTGAAAATATCTTCATGGAGGAAAGAAGTAAAATGAATGAAAGTTAATCTTTTTAAAAATTTTGTTTGAAGCTGAACCTAATAAATGCCCTGATTTGGTGGTACCATATGCTCATTGAGGTCAGAGACTATGTATGTCCCTCATGTGGCTTCATTGATTGTTATGCTATAGTGAGAAACAGGGAGTTGTCCAGCAGGTAGGTGGCTGAATGGGATGGGTGAGTGAGTGTGTACTCTCCCATACATAGTTGACTACAGAATGTCTCCATTTTCAGTGTGTTTGGTGTAGGAGAAAAGAACAACTTCCCTTGATAGGTGTCTGGATGAAGGGAGAAAGATGCTGTTACGATGATGTCTTCTCGTATCTTTGAGTCTACTGTGTTAATCTTCTTTGGTTTTATAAACAGGAAAGAGTATAATTATAAATTTTTATGTGGAGATATATATATATAATTATAATATATATTATATATTAAGATTTTATTTATTTGTTTGACAGAGATAAACACATCTAGAGAGGGAAAACAAGCAGGGGAGTGAAAGAGGGAGAAGCAGGTTTTCTGCCAAGCAGGGAGCCTGATGTAGGGCTCAAACCTGGGACTCCAGGACCATGACCTGAGCCGAAGGCAGACGCTTAACGACTAAACCACCCAGGCACCTCTATGTGGACATATATTTTGTTAATGTATTCAGTCACTCATTCATTTAGCATTATTTTTACCATCTAATATTTAGGCATCATATTAGTTGCCTGGTAATCAAAGATGAAAAAGTACTATCATTCTCCTTAAGACTCTCAAAAAAAACTTGAAGGATAGGCTTTCATAACTCGAACTCTTTTTTTAAAGATTTTATTTATTTGACAGAGAGAGAGAGGCAGCTAGAGAGGGAGTAAAACAAACAGGGGGAGTGGGAGAGGGAGAAGCAGGCTTCTCGCTGAACAGGGAGCCTGATGTGGGGTTCAGTCCCAGGACCCTGGGATCATGACCTGAGCCAAAGGCAGATGCTTAATTACTGAGCCACCCAGGTGCCACCATAACTCCATCTCTTAAGGAAAATGCTCCATTATTGTGATGACTATTTATCCTGGTTTCTCTGGGCACTCTGATATGCCTGTTATGGCCCCCTCCTGCCTACTTTGCTCCCTCATTCACTTTCTGAAATGTCTCATTTAGGTGACAGATTATATCGTCAATTTATGTACTAGCCATACTAAAAAGATTTGGGCTGTGGATGTGTATGTAAAAATGAAAACATGCCTTGTCTCCTCTTCTAAATCTAAAATTCTTCGTGGCATAAAAAAAAAATCCTGCTGAAATTAGTAGAATATATTTGCTTTTGTTTTTAATTTTCCTAATTTTTTGAAAACCTCAATCCAATATGTTTTAATAGAGATTAAGCTTTAGATGACTGATTTCATGCTCTAAAAATGTCATGGAAATTACGGCCCTTACAGCTGGATGTTCACAAAAAGCTTGGAAATGCTAATATGCACAAAGCTTTGAATGATACTAATTATGTTTCTGAAGCAATATTAAAAAATAATTATGTATTATATTTAAGGTTCAAAAAGTATAGAATACTTAGTACTTTAAAATTGATCATTTCATCCATCCTGAGTCCTCCCTATAGCTTCTTTTTGCTTTAGGAGGCAACCTACTCACTTTCCCTGTTCTTTTGGAAATGGTAAATATACTAAGAACTGATTATCTCATCGAAATTTCTGTATTATCCATTTATAACTCAGTGGTGAACTTATTGTGAAATTATTAATGATCCAAGTGTGTGGGAACCACAAATGGCACAAAATTGAAAGTAATGATTAATTTAGGTTCATTCTCTTTTTAGACACTGATTTCACTGAACACCATTAAGTTTTCTGAGATGACATCCTGGTATCTTTCACATCATTGGCTGTTTTTAATGCCATATACCCAGCATTTGTCAGCCTCAGGGTTTACATTTCCCCAAATATGTCTAATAGCTGAAAAACATCAAGGAGTCTCCCCATCTCTGGAAGAGACTCTATGTTATGATTATATTTTTCTTTTCATTTTGAAACTACTAAACTACTACTGTTTATAATCCCTATTTTCTATGGTTGCTATTCATAACAGCATCTTTTTTCATTTTCTTTCTTTAATTCACTAAGTAAGTCCAAAAATCTGCATGGGTTCTGGGCACATGCTAAGGATAACAGGAAATTCATTATTATAACCACTATGTTTTAGCCAAAGCCGTGATAGGAAAAGATGGCTTTTGCTGGGCCCTCAGAATCAGAAGACTATAGTCCTTTTGAACCAAAATTGAAAATAAAGGTTTTCTTCAGACTAAAGGTTTTCAGAAATAAACTTTAATTATTAAGATATATGCACTATATTGTAAAAAGAACTTTTTTCCCAAGTCTTTTAAAAACAAACTCAACTCAACCCTGACACAACACATTTAAGTCAAAAAAGGAAAACCAGTTACAAATATTTAGAAACTTACTACATTTTTTATTTTATTTTATTTATTGTTTTAAGATGTTATTTACTTATTTGACAGAGAGAGAGCACAAGCAGGGGAAGTGGCAGGCAGAGGGAGAGGGAGAAGCAGAGGAAGCCCTTTGCAGAACTTGATCCCAGGACCCTGGAATCATGACCTGAGCCAAAGTCAGTCGCTTAACCAATTAAGCCACCCAGGCATCCCCAAATTTACTCCTTTTTTAAAACGAAATTATAATCTGGTCTTGTCTATTAAAAATGTTATTATAATTACATCACTGTCAAAATATGTTCTCATTTAATTGTTAAGACCTGCACTTTGATTTGGTATAAAACCACAAGAGATTTAGTGATCAAATAAAAGAAAACCAAGAAGAAAAAGTTAGGCAATTATTCTCAGAGGTCTTCTATTCCCAGTAAGCCAAACTGACAAATTTTTGCATAAATTTTATAGAAGAGTAACCTGGAACCTGTTATTATTTATTATAATAGAGGGGACACAGAGCTAGCCCCTGGAAAAGTCTTGTTCCCCTTCCAGCTCTGGCAACATATGTGACCTAGAGCAAACCTTTTCCTTCTTCAGGATTGTTTCCTCACTGTTTAAGGGAAGGTATTGAATTAGGAAATCTTTCTATTCCTCAAAGCCCCCCCATTTTTCTAATTCCCACATACTTGTTTATTAGTAAATTGTGTTTGGGTCTCAATATAGTGACTATTTATTTATTTGTTTACTTTCAAACATCAGAATTTGTCACACAAAGTTGTCACTGCAGTGGAAAGATGATAACCATGTCCCTAAAAAAGAAGTGCTTCAGAAATTTCCTTCTAAAAACGTACCTTTCTGTCCCGTGTGGATGGTTTACTCATAGGTTTCACCTGAGCATTGAGTGTCTTTCTTAGTCTGATCAGGCTGCTTTAACAAAATACCATAGGCTAGGGAGTCTAAACCATAAACATTTGTTTTCTTACAGTCCTGGAAGCTAGAAGTCTAAGGTCTGGGGGCCAGCATGGTCAGGTTTTGATGAGAACTCTCTTTCTGTTTATGAATGGCCACCTTACTGGGTCCTTACATGGAGGAGAGAGGAAGCTCTGATTTCTCACCCTTTTATAATGAGAATGCTGATTCCATCATGGGGGCTCTACCCTCATGACCTCACCTAAAGCTAATTAATTACAAAGACCTCACTTCATATATTTTGTGCTGAAGATTAAGGCTTCAACATTATTGGGTGGTGGTGTGGGGTGGAAAGGACACAAATATTCAGTCCACAGAAATATCTCTCTTGGCATATCAGGTCAGCATATCACCCTCCACCCCATACTCCAATGTTCAGCATTACATAGTTCAGCTCTTGGTTCTTCTCAAATTCCTTCATGTTTGTCTCTTCAACTATAACCTCTCTAAGGCAAAGATAAGTTTTTCTTTTTTTCCTTACTTTTACAATGATAGTATCTAGGCACTCAGGAAATAATTTATTGATAGAGTGATAGATTGATACCTCTGTATTGCTGAGTAAAATATTTTACTGAATAAAGTTAATAAATATGTAAAAGCACTCTGCTTATGGCACTTATCACTCTGCTATAATACCTTCACTAAAACTTTGTTAAAGAAATTTAATTAAATAACCAGTGTTTGTGTATCTTATGAATAAGGAATCTCTGCTGCAAAAAGAAATGTTTGGATCACCCTGATTTAGCAAATGGCATAGTTTTATCTAAGACACCCAAATTCCCTGCCAATTGTAGTCTGGGGATGCTTTTCCCCAATGAAGAATGACCCAGCAAACCATTAGAGGATTCAGCTATGTCCTAGGAGACTTCAGCACTAAAGACTCCTGGAGACATGGGCCAACTCTAATAGTGTATAAAGAATTCCCAAGGATTGGGGTGCTACTGCCTTTGGCTCAGATCATGAGCCCCACACTGGGCTCCCTGCTCAGCGGGAAGCCTGCTTCTTCCTCTCTCACTCCACCTGCTTGTGTTCCCTCTCCTCTCTCGCTATGTTTCTCTCTCTCAAATAAATAAAATCTTAAGAAGAAAAAGAGAATTCCCAAGGATTAATTGCCATTCGTTCAAGATATTTAATGAATTCTTAAGCAAGCATGAGTTAATTTCATACTGTTTAGAGCAAGTTATAGAAAATTAAACATTGATTTAAAACATAAATATATCTGCAAAATTTTCAACTTCTCACCCTTTCTCTGAAAATGAACAACTACTCCCTTCATTCGGTGTACATATGTATGTATGCATACACGTAAGTCTATAGTGAGAACAGCGTTAGTTTCCTCTGGAAGGAGACTCAGATTCCTAAGGTGAAGGACACTGCTCCCAGTCTCTCCACTATTCCCTGGGAAAGTTAAAAATAAGTCCTGTTGAAAAAATAAGTTGGCACTTGTTATTTGAGAAAATTGCTTTATTCCAGGAACTGCCTCATGTAGCAGAAATTTATTTACCATCTGTGTGGACTTTAAAATTTTTCCATCTTAACTGATACACAACTGAAATAGAAACAGACTTTCCATGCGTAGGTTTTCCACAGACTTCAATTTTTAAAGGGTGTTAACTAAGAAACTTTGGGAATTTTTGTGGTCCCCAGAGTGGGAGAGCCCTATGACTGCCCCTCAGGTCCAAGATCTCTTTCTGGAGACAGGCCCCAGGCTGATGTCACCAGTAACTTCAGGTTGGGGTAGAAGGGGTGAAGGGATCTGCTAGGGAGCATTCCAGGGCCTCTGCTTAAAGGCATTCTTTATTTTAAATACCCTTTAGAATAGTTACCTAGCATGTTAGGTTCAAATAATAAATAAAATAAAATAATAAAATAAACATAAAGATAAAAGTCCCCTGGGCAATAAATGACTTCTTTCTGAATTGCTTTTAAGTTATGTAGTCAGATAAGATAAATGTGCTTTCCACTTTTTCAGCTGTATCAAAGGATTATTTTATTCAAATGTTTTATTAAATTTTTCCACAAGAGGAAGTAACTTTGTTCACTGAGGGGAAAAAAATGAGGTTGAATGGGTGGCGAACACAAGTGGATTTATTGTTATATCATGCTTTATATAAACTACAGAAAAATCAAGGGAAATCCAATACTCACTTTTTTATACGAAATAAGCTGCCCTGCCCAGATAGTTTCCTACAATATTGAGCTATTACAGCATTATTCTGAAGGATAGAAACTGGAGTTGCTATATCTATATATCTATATATCTATATATAATATAGATAGATATATATTAATTCTCTTCACAATTTGTTTTCCCTTCAAGAAAACCCAACGGCATTGGACCATTGGATATCTGTATAGATGTTAGCAAAGCAACATCATACTTCTCTAGACATTCAATGTTAACAACTATTAGAAGGTCAAAATCATGTCAAATTATGTAGGGTATGTATTTCAATAATAGCTTTCAATTATTTCCTATTGCAAACTTTGATGTTAATTTCAACATTCAAACAAATTTCAATAAAACTTCTAAAATATGGGAAATTCACATATGGACCCACAAATCTATGGTCAAATCATCTTTGACAAAGCAGGAAAAATATCCAGTGGAAAAAGGGCAGTCTCTTCAATAAATGGTGCTGGGAAAATTGGACAGCTACATATAGAAGAATGAAACTAGACCATTCGCTTACACCACACACAAAGGCAAACTCGAAATGGATGAAAGACCTCAACGTGAGGCAGGAATCCATCAAAATCCTGGAAGAGAACATTGGCAGTAACCTCTTTGACA